>NLAK01000167.1:0-17372 GCA_002370295.1 Metschnikowia bowlesiae | reverse complement strand
GTTTCCCATGTGAAAGACTGGTTGGGTGGAGCTGCTTCCTGCACAAGCTTCATAATCCCAAGAAAATGCATCCATTTGGTGCACTTTCTTGGAATTGGATTATTCTGCTTAGTTATTTTCCGGCAAACGTCAACATCAAGTTACTTCGATGCCTGAAAGCGAACAAGCTCATTGGGCAATGCCAAACGGCAAGACGACCGGATATTGAAGACATACTCAAGTCTAGCAAGTCCAGGCCAGGATATCACTCCGGGCCGAAGGTGGCCCAAACAAGCAGTCACAAGAAACCATCACGGACATATGGATCGAACCTGGCGGAACCATTAGCTTTGAGCAATTGGGAGGCCCTCCATGCCATTGGGGACGGTACACGTCGGTACCTTCAACGACTCCTCCCCTCTTGATCGACAAGCATGAACGCCAAAGCCAAACCACAGGCACCTGATCTTATACGTTTGCGCCATTCGGGATGCCTGAACAACCGCGGTGACATAGCCTCCCAAAGCTGGCGTATAGGCGTTGTTTCACAGATTGACTGACTCGTACAAGGGATCCAGTGCGTTCGATGTCCGAAATCGTCTTTGCTCCGAGGTTTTTATCCTAGTTGTGCTAGGTAGAGTGAGACCACGACAGTGGACCTGACGTCAAAACGAACCGGACTGGCAGGAAAGGAGGTTCCCGATAAGAGATCCGGTCCCATTGCAGAATTTTCTCTTGGCTGTTCTGGCTGTTCTCTTGGCTGTTCTGGCTGTTCTNTTCCCGATAAGAGATCCGGTCCCATTGCAGAATTTTCTCTTGGCTGTTCTGGCTGTTCTCTTGGCTGTTCTGGCTGTTCTCTTGGCTGTTCTGGCTGTTCTGGCTGTTCTGGCTGTTCTGGCTGTTCTGGCTGTTCTGGCTGTTCTGGCTGTTCTGGCTGTTCTGGCTGCTCTGGCTGTTCTGGCTGCTCTGGCTGTTCTGGCTGTTCTCTTGGCTGTTCTCTTGGACTGTGTTGTTCCCTTCGGGTCAGCAGGCCAAGCGTTCCGATCGGTCAACATCCCTTAGACCCAAGACCTCTGGTACAGTCTCGCAAGGTATTTCCACACCCGCTTCATTACGCGAGAATGTCTTGGCTTTCCTAAGCGGCCATTTCGGAATAATGCCACCATTCCTTTTGGAAAACCGGGTCTCATGGCTCCTCTTTTACTGGAGACACACAGCTTCGTATCCCTTGGATCCCAACATGTGGAGCTTGCTTTATGCTGTATAAGCATTTGAGGCCAAGATGCTTTCCCACGCACTTCAGCTGGGCCCAAGGAAACCCCAGGGATTTGTCCATGTGAATGTCTTTAGGCTTCCCATTCTGGAACAGCGCTCCCGCTCATCTGATAACATGTGATTGGCTATTGCAACAAGAACCTTAAGCCTGTCATGGATCGCCCGGGCGACGATACAGCCTATTTCTACAACTTGGTTGGAGCCCATTCCTACAACTTGGTTGGAGCCATTCCTACAACTTGGTAGCCCTGTGCCATTATTCGGCCTGGATTTGCCCCATCTTCAATCGTGGTTGCCCAAATCCTGGTCTCTTGGGGGAATACGGGCGAATCTATGAAACTGGCAGACTCAGATGGAAGAGTCGTCTTTGCCCCCGTGCATGAAGCTCGCTGACGGACTGATTTGGCTGCTGGTCTTCCTCGAGGCAGTTCAGGTGCAAGTGCCTGAAACACCTGGCGAAGAGCCCGGATCTGGATGCTTCGTGCTCCAGCGCTCGATATTGATCATATTCATCAGTAGCGCATGTGATACGAGGAACTCCGTCGCCGGTCTGTCAAACTGGATTCTGTGACTCGTCGAGTTTCCATTCCATGAAATCGGCACTGGATCTTGGTCGCTAGAAAGTCACCCTCAAGCAGCAAAAGGGTCCAAGAACCAGTGGCATCCACAAGTGATGGAGATTTTACTGAAGGCGCAAAAAGTCAGCTATGCAGACTATTGGTGCAGACTTTGCTGTGGCAGCTATTAACAACATTGCTAATACATTGACATTGAGATGTGGCCGGTTGCAACACGGTCTACTTGATCGCTTCTGACTCGGACATGCTCGGAAATTCAACGCTACCAAGAATAGCAACCGTCCATCGTGGCCCCGTCCTGGCGATAGCGTGGCGGGCGGACCGAGACCGTACTGAAGACGGACCGGCGATTGACTCTGAAGACGGATCGGCGATTGACTCTGAAGACGGATCGGCGATTGACTCCGAGGGCGGAGGCTTGGGCGTCTTGCTGAAAATATATTATCGTATACTCTACTGTTCCATGACCATCTCCTTCTCCAAAACCTTCTTGATTTCCTTGAACAAGGTGGTGGACGTTGAGGCCGAGCCCTTGACATGGGCGCAGATCACGTCGGACTTCTGGTTCAGCAGCCGCTGCAGGATCTTGATGCGGAACTTGCACGATTTCAAGTTGAACGAGTTGTTGCTGGACACCGAGCCCGTGATGTTGTAGCCATCGAGGTCCTTCTTGAGGTCCTTGAGCCCGAACAGCGCCCACGAGCTGAGGAGTGCATAGAGCGCCGTCATCATCTCCTGTTTGGGCAAGATCGTCGGGTAGCGCTGCACGTCCGCGTGCGCGTGGGAGAAGAGCCGCGCAAAGAGTCCGCCGCGCCGCTCGGGCTCGGCCGCGCCCGCCGCGTCCGCCTCGTCCATGTGCTTCTTGGTGCCCCATGACAACTTGCGGAAAATCGACTTGTTTTTCTTGCCGGTATTGGTGGAGTCAGCCAACGGCTTTTCCACCCCGGCTTTGCTAAGCTCCGGCTGGTGCGCCGAGAGATCGCGCCGCCGCTCGCGTTCCGGCTTGGTACCTGCCGCGTCGCGCCCGGCCCCGGTGCCCTCGTGGCCCGTGGGCCGTGGCTTTCTTGTTTTGGAGGGGATAAGCATGGAGGATGGAGGCGGCTGCGACGCCCGAACCCGCGGCTGGCTGGGGAGCTTGATATTGTCAAAAACATCCTCTCTTGCTGGTGCGTCCCGATCGTCCTCCGCAAAGGTGTACTCTTCCTTGGAAGCATGAGGGTCCGCGGCCGACCCGGACCTCGGCCCGGACTCGACGTTGGTTTGCGGCCTGCTCCTGGCTCCGGCGTAGTACAGAGACCGCTTGTTAGCCAAGTGCTCCTCGAAGTCCATGACGGATGCAGAATCACCGTCTTCCTCGGCGTCCTCGGCCACCTGGCCCGCGCGGTCCAACCGGTCGGCGAAGCTGGTGCGCAACGCGGGCATGCGGCCGGCCAGCTCCTCCTCGTTCAATTCCTCGTCCCGGAGGTTCTCGTTGTGCGTGTCCAAGAAGCTGTTCAAGTCGCGATACGACTCGCGCGTGGACTTGATGGTCAAAATCGAGAGCCGCTTGTTGGACGCGGAGAACTGGCTCAGCCGCCGCGTCACGTGGGGGATGTTGACGCTGCCGATAAGCGTTTTGCGTTCATCGCGGCGCCCGTCCTTGCGCACGTCGTTGGTCCGGGGGGTGTGCCTGACGGTGGAGTTTCGATTGGGGTTGGCGGAGGCGCGGCCGGAGGCGGAATTCCGGTTGTGGTTCGCGGGCGCTCCGTTGGCCGACATCCGGTTGTGGTTTGCGGGCGCTCCGTTGGCCGACATCCGGTTGGGGTTTGCGGGCGCTCCGTTGGCCGACATCCGGTTGGGGTTTGCGGGCGCTCCGTTGGCCGACATCCGGTTGGGGTTTGCGGGCGCTCCGTTGGCCGACATCCGGTTGGGGTTTGCGGGCGCTCCGTTGGCCGACATCCGGTTGGGGTTTGCGGGCGCTCCGTTGGCCGACATCCGGTTGGGGTTTGCGGGCGCTCCGTTGGCCGACATCCGGTTGGGGTTTGCGGGCGCTCCGTTGGCCGACATCCGGTTGGGGTTTGCGGGCGCTCCGTTGGCCGACATCCGGTTGGGGTTTGCGGGCGCTCCGTTGGCCGACATCCGGTTGGGGTTTGCGGGCGCTCCGTTGGCCGACATCCGGTTGGGGTTTGCGGGCGCTCCGTTGGCCGACATCCGGTTGGGGTTTGCGGGCGCTCCGTTGGCCGACATCCGGTTGGGGTTTGCGGGCGCTCCGTTGGCCGACATCCGGTTGGGGTTTGCGGGCGCTCCGTTGGCCGACATCCGGTTGGGGTTTGCGGGCGCTCCGTTGGCCGACATCCGGTTGGGGTTTGCGGGCGCTCCGTTGGCCGACATCCGGTTGGGGTTTGCGGGCGCTCCGTTGGCCGACATCCGGTTGACGGACGCCCTGTTGGCGGATGTCCGAACGCTGGCCGAGGCGCGCGTGGAAGGGTTCTTCAGCTTCAAGTTATGATGGATATTGAGCTGCGAATTGAGGAGCCGCGACTTGCGGATCTCCGACATGTACTCCTTGCTCAAGTCGTAGTTCTCGGCGCGATGCTCCGGGAGCTCGAAGTTGCTGGTGTCGTACTCAAAGTCCTTGGAGAGCCGCACCACATCGTCCGGGTCGCCGTCCGCCGCGCCCACTGACACCATGGACTCGCGGTTGCGCATCTTCTGCTGCCGGGCGTACTCACGATGGTCCGCCTCCAACTGCGCGTGCTCGCGGTCCAACTCCGCATTCTCGTGCGCTACCCACAACGGGTCAAGCCGGGACACGGGACGCCTCGTGAGAATGGGCGTGAGCCGGCGCCGCGGCACCGGCTGCGTGGCCGACCGCCGCTTGATGGCCTCCACCTCGGCCGCAGTGAGATCGTCCGTAGGCTCATGGCCCTCCGACAACGCACGGAGCGCCTGCTTGTGGGCGCGCTTGGGCTGCCACAACGGGTCCGTCTCGTTGTCCGGCTCGCCCTCGCCTTGGCCGTTCTCGGCGTGTTTCTTGTCACCATCTTTGCCGTCTTCGGTAACGGTGATATGCAATTTCCGCGACGAAAGGAGCGACCTCCGCGATTGCCGCTTCTTGTGCTTGGCCAATTCTTTCCGGGCCTTCCGCTCGGCCTCGTGCTTCTTGCGCTCCACCTCCATGAGACGCTCGTACTCACGTGCCCGCTGCTCCTCCTCGTCGATGAGCTTCTCGTCGTCTTCGTTGTACTCTTCGTGGTTGAAGATCTTGTCGCAAAGCGTGCCGAACGTGGCGGACGTCCGCTTGGTCTGCTTGTCCATGTACTCCCAGTCGGTCTCGCTGGAGAGCTTGGCGTACGTGGAGAGGAGCTTGACGGTGATGGAATTGCGCTTGATGCCGGCCGTGAGCGACTGCCGGAGCGACCGCCGGCTTCCCATGCGCAGCGACTTGATCATGGACTGCCGCTTTTTCGCCGGCAGCACCGGCACGATGGAGGCGGCCTCGGAGAGCCGCTTCTCGGGGCCTTTGTCCGTGGCTTCAGCCTTTCCTTGCTCATGGGCCCTCCGATGCTTGTCGGGCGGATAATGCTCGTCGGTCGGAGTACTGTCGGTCCGCCCGTCATCCTGATACCTCTCGGCGCGATACTTGTCTGCACCTCCGTAGTGATCGGACTTTTCATACTTTTCGGACCTCTCAAGCTCACCTTTGCCGTGGTCTCTCTCGAGGGCCGTGGTGGCCGGGGTATCGGGCCCGTATAAGGAGTCTTTGGACGGGAGCGTGGGCGGCAACAGGCCAAAAGAGTGGTCGGACTCGGCCTCCTGCGGCCCGGCGGCCATGATCTCGTTGTAGATGTTGCGGGGGAGCGGCCCCTGGTAACTCTGCCTCGACTGGTAGCTCTGGCGGTGGCGCGCGCGGCGCGGGGACTTCTGTGGAGACCGCAGCGGCAGCTTGTACGGGGAAGCGTACAGGTTGCGGCCGGGAGAGGCGGTGTTGCCGTAGCGGCGCTGAAACGACACCGGCCGGTTCTTCAGCGTCAGCGCGCTGATTTGCGCCTTCCGCCGCGGCGTGCCCACCTTGTTGGACAACTGACTGGTCAGCCGCGGCATCTTGCGGGGGGTGCCCGGCTCGCCGCCAGCATGCTGCCCAATCAGGCTGCTCAGGCTCTGCATGTTGGCGTCCTGTGTGTGACGGTACCTTAGGAGCAAGGCGTAAAAGGTCTTCTCGGGGTTCGGACCGTCCACAAGAAGCGCAGCCACGATCTCCTCCTCGGGCCGCTGGTTCCACAAGATGCACAAGTTCTCCAAGATTTGCGTGTCGATGTTGGACGCGCGGCCGAGCGACTTGTACGCGGTCTTCGGGTGTGGCAAAGACTTGACACTGATCAAGTCCTCGTTTGGTACCGGGTACTTTTGGAGGAGCGGGTGTTCAAGCACTTCAGCCGTGCTGAGGCGGTCCATGGGGTCCACCGTGAGCATGCGCCAGATGAGATCTTGGGCTTCGGGGCTTAGCTCCGGGGGCATCTCGAAGTTTCCGGCCTGCACCTTCAAAAGAAGGTTGCGGATGTTCTCGTCGTCGAAAGGCAATCTTCCGGTCAAGAGGGCAAAGAGAATGACTCCGCACGACCAAATGTCGGAGGCCGCGCCGTGGTACTTGAGTCCCGACACGATTTCGGGCGCCGCATAGTGGGGAGACCCGCACAGGGTTTCCAAGAGCTTGCCGTTGGCCTCTAGGGCCGCCATGCCGAAGTCCGCCAACTTCACATTGAGCGCGGCGTCGAGAAGGAGGTTCTCGGGCTTCAAGTCCCGATGGCAGATGCCCAACGCATGGCAGTATGCAGTGCCGAGCACGATTTGACGGAAGTACTTCACCGCCTCTTGCTCCTGCAAGGGACCACGCTCCACCAAAAGGTCGAAAAGCTCTCCGCCCTCCACATACTCTAACACCAAGTAAAGCGCTTTGGACGTTTCCCACACGTCGTAGAGGCGCAAGACGTTGGGGTGGGTTAAGAGCTTCATGATGATGATCTCGCGCTCGATTCCGTACGGGAGACCGCCTTTCTTTTCTTTGGGGCGGTCGTAGTCATCTGCGAGGTTCAGCTTGGATACCACTTTGACGGCCGCTTTCTGGCCGGTGTTTTGGTGCACTCCGAGCAAGACCCGGCCGGTGGCACCGCGGCCGAGGGTCTTCCCTAGCTTCCAGGGCCCGATTTTCTGGGGGTGGCTATGGGAGTTGGACACCGAGGATAGAATGGAGCCTTGTCTGGAGACCATGGCGAGAGGCAGTGGGGCAAGCGAGTGTTTTTGGGCTTGTGCGTCGAAAGATGGGATGCTTTATCGGTACGGCTTTGAAATCCGCAGGGGTTGAACTGTGCGTGCGTCGAAAGACAAGCGTGTATATTGGGCAGCCGGGCTTCGTTTTCGGCTTGCAATATCTCTTGGCCTGGAACTGCAATTAGCTTTGGGTGTGGAAAAAGTGTGGGCGAAAGGAGTAACCGAAGTGTGAGAAAAAAGGTACTATGTTGACAGGACCGGTGTAGAAGAACAAGAAGCGAATTTGCCCGCTGCGTGCAGGTTTGTCTTTGTCTAGAGCCTTTTTTTCCCAATGCGGACGCGACGCGTTACCCAACCCCTTGGTGCACGGGTGCAGGGACCATTCCATTAGGATTTCACCTCAATCGAGCGCTCAGCCACCCGACTTGGCAACAGCCACTTGAAGGCACGCTCGCAGCCGCGGCCAGCCTCAGGTCTTTTCCAAAGATTCAGGTCCCGTGGCGCGTGCTTTTGGAACGCTCGCCACCCCCGACCCCAATCCATGTCCCGTGTGGTGCTAAAGCGCCGCCGACCCCTGGCACTGTGTATGCACCTGGAGACGTGGGCTGGTGCGATCTGCAGGACGTGCGTCTAAAGTGGATTTGTTTTTGGCGGAGCCACCGCCGGCTACGGCCCAAGCGATAAGCACGGGCTCATAAAGTGACAAGAATGATAAGTGGACCACAACGAAAATCGGAGTCTCGTAATATGCTACCGCCTGTGTATTGCGCATATTGGCCGCCGGGTCATGTTTCAGACGGAAATTTGAGAGCAACGTCAGACGTCACATGACTTAATGGAGAAAAGCCTGAGCACACGTTGCCACAGTCCCCGTGTTTGGGAAGGGCATTTGCTGCAGAAGCCGGCTATTTTAAAGTGTGCAGAAGCAGGCTATTTAAGGTGTGCAGGATAATGGCAGCCATGCCATTGTGCAATATTTACCAGGACAAAAGCTGTGCTCCTGCATACACTGGTGTGGGTCATATCTTCATCCATGCCACCCAGAGGCGGGGCACGTGGCTGTGCACGTGGTAGGAGCCTTGTTCGCTGGGCGGCGTACAGATCCGGGGAGCAGGCTGTTTCAAGCAATTCCCGAGCCGGGCACATCAGGCCAGCAGGCTGTTTCAAGCAATTCCCGAGCCGGGCACATCAGGCCAGCAGGCTGAATCAAGCAATTCCCGAGCCGGGGCACATCAGGCCAGCAAGTGTCTTAGATGGGGTGGACAAGGCCGCGTCACGTGCCTTGCTGGATAAGTGTGCAGCCCGAGACGACCGGCACTTTAAAATGACGGTCAGATCCACCATGGGTCGTGCGCTACCCATGGCTACACTGCGACGCGCGGTCTCAGATGCAAGCTTGGGCCCGTCTCAGATCACATTCTCGCCCGAAACAAGCCCGGTTAAGGCCTTTCAGAACGGTGCCAGGGGCCGTGACGCCGCCGGGGCCAGTTTCCTATGCAGGTGCAGATGCTCCGTCTTCTTTTAGGGATCATCAACAAGACATCTTCTCTAAGCCCTACACGTCACTAGAGAATCCAACAATGACATGCTTGCGACTCCTGGAATTGCTATTTCTTTGTCATTCCTCGGTCATTTCCCAGACTGTACTGCTATGGCTGACAGCCGCAACCGCCATTCACATGTCCTGATGAGTCTTAAGCAAAATGGAATGGAGGGAAAGCTGTACTGGCGTCATAAATGATTGGCAATGATTGGCAATGATTGGCATAAATGATCGGTGCAAACAGTTTCATAGAAACACTTCTTCCCCAGATTCACGTGCACCTGGATACAGGACAAGAGCCCAGGGCCGAGACGAGACACTTCTCATGCCAAGTTGTCCGCTGTTCAGGCCAGTGGACCAATGAAGCAATGCTGCGGCCAGGATGACTTCACTCTGGCGAGGGTATAGCGGAGAGCCTAGCACCCATAGACAACAGGAGTAGAAGATAGCTGAGCACCTCAACTGGCGAACGGTGAAGCGCCGAGAAGCGTCCCGAGTTTTCAAAAGGGCAGGCGACGCTCGAGACAGTTTGCCTTTCACGCCTTTCTCTGGTTCACTATGGTGCCTCTCCTGGTTCTCTATGGTGCCTCTCCTGGTTCAATAGGTGATATGAAACCCACCCTCCCTGCCTTTCCGTGGCCAGGATTGTCGCCCGCGCTGAACCTGCCACAAGGGCATCATAGATGGCACCTGGCCGGGTGAAACAAGGCGCAGGGCATATGGCTACCACTAATCCCCGCCCGCTCTGTCTCCAAGTTGGCTTCTTAGTGACCTAAGAGCCCTTCAGAAATGGTCCGTATGCAGCCCTGCTTCAATGTGTGGCCCTTGCCACTGGTGCACGCACTAGGTCTCGGCCATACCACAGAGAGCACTAGCCGATATTGAACAGCCGATATTGAACAGCCGATATTGAACAGCCGATATTGAACAGCCGATATTGAACAGCCGATCCTGAGCACCCAAAGCAGGCTCTTCGGCTTCGATGTGATGTCTTGCATGACGGTTGGCATGTCAGCCATACTGTCTGGCCCAATTCAGCATCCCTGATTTCCTTGAATAGTTTTGCGCGGTTTCACTGCTTCACTTTAACCTCTTCAATACATTTCTCTCCTTACCCTCAATACTCAATACAATACCTCAATACCCTCACTTTTCCTCACTTTTCCCCGCATGTCCCCTACACACTCCCGCCGACACCACTATTTGCAGGTTGTTGTACGGGTGTTCGATGCTCGCACTGACAGTCTTGATGAAGAAACTTCAGGCAAACCCACTTGTCTCAGCCGCCCTCACCCCTGCATCGGTACATCCCTACCACGGAGTCCACCTTAGATAGATTCATTAGAGTCTGCTTCATCCGCCGCACTCAACTCCTGGCCCCCCTGCATCATACTCATCATCGCATCATGTCATACATCTCCACCTTCCCTGGGTACTCCCAGGTCATCCGGCGCATCAAGAAAGTAGTGGGCTCCATCTGCAAATCCGGCCCCGTCCCACGCCACGTGGGTGTGATCATGGACGGTAACCGGCGATATGCCAAAACCCGCCAGATCGAGCTTCGAGAGGGCCACAATTTGGGCTTTGACAGCATGGCTTCGGTTCTCGAGCTCCTCTACGAGTCCGGCGTTGAGTGCGCCACGGTGTTTGCGTTCTCCATCGAAAACTTCAAGCGCTCGGCTCACGAGGTGCTGTGGCTAATGAACTTGGCCAAGCTGAAGCTCTTGCAAATGAGCCAGCACGGCGAGCTCTGTGAGAGATACGGCATCCGCATCAAGATTTTGGGCAACGTGGCTCTATTGCCGCCCGACGTTCAGAAGATCTTGCAGGAGACAGAGCAAATGACCAAAAAGAACGGCCGTGCCGTGCTCAACGTGTGCTTTCCCTACACGTCACGTGACGAGATGGCTCACGCCGTGCGTGGGGTTGTTGCGGCCTCCGTGGACAATCCTCGCCTTGTTATAGACGAGAAGGCTATAGACGACCACCTATACACACGCGAGGCTCCGCCCTTGGACTTGTTGATCCGGACGAGCGGCACCAACCGCCTCCTGGACTTTCTCCTATGGCAGTGCGTGCCGCTGCTGTGCGCAATCGTGTTTTCCGACAAGCTTTGGCCTGAATTCACGCCCTGGGACATGACCAAAATCTTGCTCACCTGGAGCTTCAATTGTTACTGGTATGGGACCGGGAATGGCCATCCGGGCCGCCTGGGCGCCCACCCCGAAGTGTCGGCTGTGGGCAAGAGACCCCTTGACCTGTGGCTGAACTGGGCCAGCTCATCTCCCAGCACCTCTCTTTCAAACTACTCGTTGTCGGGCAAGCTGACGTCTGTGTGCACGAACGACACGCACTACTCAGGCGACACCTGTGATGGAAACATAAAGGAGGATTGAAGCTGCGTGGATCCATGCTACATTCTGTTTGAAAGGCTTGATTTTGCTGCATCATTGGTTGGATGACGCGCTTTCTTGTGGCTGAAATGACAAATCGGCGATGTACAATAGATCCTTTCCAAGGCGTTGAACTGTGCATTTGATGACATGATTGGAAATCCTGCATATTCGGAAGGTGCACCAGAATTCTCCTAATAGTGGAGTTAGCAGAGGGTGAGTTGCCATCAGAGCTCACTTGGGGGGCTTCGGCTCCATTCCGTCTCATTAGACGCCACCCACCTCGTCAGTATTGAACTAATCTCCAGTGCAAAGACACTCTCGTTCCATGTCCGGGTCCGATAACATGATGGAATGTCTGAGCGACTAAAATGCAAACTTGAGGCAGCAGATACTCAAAGAAGAGGAGCTTTAGATTAGAGTGGAATCGGCTGTTGACATAGGTTCTGACTGATTACCTAGATCAGATCAGAGGCCAATCCTGTTTAGACATCCCATAATGAGCGAATCATTCAGCTCAGGCATCTGTTTTCCACCAGATTTCCAATTTAACTCAATCATGAGTGAGTTTAAGGCCACAGCCACCGTTTAGAGGTGTTATTTACCCGTGGAAACCAATATTGTTCAAGCCCAGAGGCCCACATTTCAATGCTTTGAGGCCGAAGAGACTCCTAAAGTTCCCAATGTGAATTCCCAGACGGGCTCTCAGAAGTGCAGGAGTTGTCGGTTTAAAGAAAGCGAGAATGCAGGCATATTCCTCTGATGATCAAGTATTAGATGCTCTGTGGCTATCCGTTTGTGCCGCGACATCCACTGCAAATACCACTTTGAGGTATTCATTATACGAGCCAATTTGATTTTCCACGCAGACGACTAAAATTATAGCATGCTGGGTTTCTCTGGCCCAGTCTCAAGACTCACCTAGACTAGCCAACTTCCATAAGATACCGGATCTTCAAGAGCTTGATCAGGAAAGGATGATCGAGTGTCATCCTCGAGCCCGAGGCAGTCTCAACGGTTTTCTCAAAGAACAAATATTTGAATTGTTTCCTCGTGGAGCAAACTATGACCGCTAGTGCGATGAGTCTGGGCGACAAATATGGCTCCATCAGAGTTTTTTGATTACATGCATGCATAGTTTCAGGTGAAGACATGCACAGTGCCCAGCTCAAGACTCAAGAGATTTTCAGATACTGCTCTCTGGGACACGATCCAAACGCGGCTCATGTTTGGATGTAGAAGAGCAGCGCCAGTCTCGGGTGATGTATTCAGAGGATTTATGTTTGGGCCGGGTGAAACAGAATAGTGGCCACTTGGGCGATCTAAACTCGGGAATGGCCACACGAGCATAAGTACTGGGTCGGTCATGATGATCTTTCAGTCGCCACCTATATGGATTTTGACATAGTCGTGTTAAGAAGGCTGATAATAGACTTTCGGGCTGCCCGAGATCTTTCATCCTATGGGGCCCTGAGATTTCTTGATTTCATTGGTTTCAGAGGTATCGTTTCCGAAAGAAGTCGGACGTCAACGTAAGGGCTATGGGTGGCTTCTTTGGGGCTTTTGGAAAGACAAGGTTCGTTCAGACAAACGATAACCATCTGGATCAACCTCTATATGAGGTCGCTTTTTATGCTGGAATTAATGCATTCGCCTAGCATACTAGCTCTTAAAGTTACAATAAACTCGAGCTCATCATGGGTTTCTATTCCGAGGATTTCTATTGTATGGACTTGTTTTGGAGCCTAGACATGCTACACCTAAAGTCTGATTCTTATTGTTCGATACTTGCTACTTGTCCCAGCCGTTATTCTATGAAGCAAGACGACTCGATAATACTCACAACCTCTTCTCGGAACGAATGGTTCCAGTATTGGCCAGATTATATACCGGATGGAACGGCCCAAACCAAATCAGTCTGGAGCGATTCTGCCCACCGGTCGAGGATAATTCAATCGATTGATGTTGCCCATAACGCTATTTAAGGGAATCCATTTCCCCAGTAGCAAGCTGAACTAGTTGGGAAGAGAAGAGACGCTCTTGTTTCGCCGAAATGAGGCCATCCGAGAATCTAGTACAGTTGAGGATTTACTCCGAGTCAACTACGAGCAGAATAGACATTTACAGAAAGTAGGGTGATGAAGTCAGACCAAAGGACAGATGTCTATGAAAAAAATACACGAGTTTCCTAGATTCTTTGATGACGTGTGGTGCTTCGAGAAGAATACTTGGTGCTTCGAGAAGATGTATTGGTGGATGGTCTTCAAGAAAGGGAATCGCCCATACTCATAGATAAGGTGTCAGCCTGACGGGCTGTCCTCTGACGGGCTGTCCTCTGACGGCCACTTGTGTACCCATGGGCGGCGCACTACCTAGGGATCTGACAGTCTTGGCTAAGATGGTGGATGAATTGATTGTGCTACTTGTAGTTGGGTGTCCAGCTGGGAGAATGACTACGTCACTGCTCTTGTCTGCGCATTAGACCAAAGACCCTTCTTGGCTGTGTCGATGGGCAACACTTGATGCATGCGCCTTCAAGTGTCCAGGAGCCAAAGCACCGTCACTGCAAAGCGCAAGACAGCCAGTTTAACGCGGACAAGGAATTATCCATACAAGGCTGGAGCTGCTACGGTCCTGCACACACCACGGTTCCAGGTTCGCCGCATGGCTTAAAACGAGTGAATGTGGCTCTCCAGGTTTCAACCATGCATCCTGAACACCCCAGCGTGCATGGGCCTTGGAATACACCCACAACTGTCACCAGTACGGGTTTGCTCATCGTTCCATGGCAGTAAATGAACATGGGTAAGACGATCCTAACCTCCAGGCATTGCTGTTAATTAAACACTTTTGTTTTCGGGAGGGAAAGGGAAACTGGTTAAAATTCCAGTACTTGGATATGGAAACGGTAACGTAATGAATGTGAAGACGTTGGCCTCAGTTCTGGAAAGAGTTCTCTTTTTTTTAATAACATTCAACAACCCTGGAAATGGATTAACCAGAGGTAGGGTTTAGGAACGGAAGACCTGCGGATTTTTTTGGATTTCCATTCCTATTTTGTAGGCCAGTTCACTTATTACAATCCTTGAAAATTCACATCTGTCCATGCCAAGTCGTACTCCTATCCGCAGCAGGTCTCCAAGGTTAACAGCCTCTAGTTGATAGAATAAAGGAGTTAAGGGAAGTCGGCAAAATTGATCCGTAACTTCGGGATAAGGATTGGCTCTAGTGGTCGGTCGAAATTTGAAAGGGTTTGTTGGACTTAAGGTAGCCAAATGCCTCGTCATCTAATTAGTGACGCGCATGAATGGATTAACGAGATTCCCACTGTCCCTATCTACTATCTAGCGANCCTCGTCATCTAATTAGTGACGCGCATGAATGGATTAACGAGATTCCCACTGTCCCTATCTACTATCTAGCGAAACCACAGCCAAGGGAACGGGCTTGGAAAAATCAGCGGGGAGGGAAGACCCTGTTGAGCTTGACTCTAGTTTGACATTGTGAAAAGGCCCGAAGGGGGTAGAATAAGTGGGAGCACAAGCGCCAGTGAAACACCACTACCTCCATCGTCTTTTGACTAATGAAAGATTACTCCATCGTCTTTTGACTAATGAAAGAATTACTCCAAGTACATTTTTCAAAATTCAGAAACTGTCTTATGGGGAGTTTGGCTGGGGCGGCACATCTGTTAAATAATAACGCAGATGTCTTAAGGGGGGCTCATGGAGAACAGAAATCTCGATAGTATGAATTGCGTTGCCGTGCAGGCTTGTAGTGTCAAAAAACACGCTAATTCATGGGACCTTCGACTCACACAGGGAAACTTGGGCTATGTGCCGGAGGACGCATACATATGCCAAGATCTGACAAGCTTGCTTCCTAGCATGATTTGCGCCTAACGGGGCACCGGGAAGTGGTCAATCAGCCTGGGCTGTGCCATCTACAAGGTCGGGCTGTGCCATCTACAAGGTCGGGCTGTGCCATCTACAAGGTCGTGCAACAACCACCGTCAACGGAGGGTCGAAATTGGTACATAGACTTCAAGGAAGGCAAACCACGATCCTTAGTTTCGCAGTCTCCACCATTTTAAGCCAAAACGCCCCGATCTACCACGGTATTTATCCGTCGAAAAGGAGTCAAGCTTTCTATGGGGAGTGGTAAATCCCAGAGAGTTTTCCTCTATTCCTTTTCGGGCCCCAGTGTATTAGTGGTCCACAATTTAAGCAAAGATTACTTCTACATTGCTTTATTTTCTCTTGCAATTACTAACTAATTTTTTTGCTCATCTGTTTCGAGAGTGTCACAGGTTTCCTCGTACTGGCTACTTCCTGCCACTGCATTTAAAGAGTGATTTCTAGGAGATACTTGTTCTCTGGTTCGTTCCATGGTAGCTCTTCTTGCCAAGTTTCAAAATCCCGTGGTGTAGCCGAGGCTCATTACCGATACGCAATCCCACTTCCAAGGGTTCGCAGTATCCTCACAATCCATAGGCTCATTACCGATACGCAATCCCACCTCTAAGGGTTCGCAGTATCCTCACAATCCATTGGCTCATTGGGGTTCATTACCGCAAGGCTTTCCGGGCCACCATAAGAACGTGCCAGAAATCTCGTGTCGCTCTAGATCTCACTCTTTGCCTGTAGTTTCAGTTAGTAGTCAGTATCAGTCCCCTGTATCAATCCCAAGACAGATCTTTTCAATTTTCTCTTTTTTTTCATGTTTTTTGTTTTCTTATTCTTTCAATAGCTATGGCCATTCAGTGAGTCGTCCCCATCAATTGGCATGGCCAATGTCAATCATTATGGAGTGGCTTTCCCACCGTGGCTCTTGTTAATCTGAGCCTGGAGCCTCAGACTCAAGTCAGTGTAGACCTTCATAAAGTCTTCACGGCCCCGGCTCACTTCCTTGAAGACCGCTTTGATGCGGTCGAGCTTTTGCAGAAGCACTGTGTACGCTTCCAAGTCAACACACGTGTCCAAAAAGCCCCGCTGGGTGTCCACATCTAGACAGCCAATGAGGCCGTCTGCTTCACTCTGGCTAAGTGCCTTGCGGCCAAGAGTGTGGACCCATACATTGTGGAACTGTTGCTGGTACAAGTCCTTGACATTGCAGGCCTCGGCATGCTGGCGGATCACCTCGATCAAGCCCTTGGTGAAGCCAGCTTCGATTTTGCTGATGCTCTCCACTGCGCTCTGCTCCATAACGCTCATGATGTCGAAGTCGTCCTTCAATTTGGAGAGGCGGTTTTCGTAGTCAGCCAACATGTGGTCGCTGCTGGCCAAGTCGGTGCATATCTTCACAAACACTTCACCGGTGGCCTGGAGGTTTTCCATGAGGGCGAGGATGTACGCCTCAATGCGATCGTGAATGCCAAACTGTGCCAAGAACTTCTTCTTGTAGAGCCTCATCAAGTCGTCTTGGCCCCGAATGAGGCCCTGGAGGTGTGCAACTTGCCTGGATCCCAAAGTCGGAGCCAGCTCATTTGGGTTTACTCCAGAACCGAGAGTAGCCAGGCTTTCAAACCTCACCATCTCTTGCTGCACCTCCACACACATCTCGAGCTGCAAGGATTCCAAGTACTGGTCCAAAACATTTTCGGTATTGGACTTGCGAAGAAGCTTCATGTCCAAGGAAAGGCATCTCAAATGAAACTTTCCGTCAAGTTGATGCACCAAGAGGGAGTCCATTCGAAGCGCGGCCCACAACTGGCTTTTGGGCTCGGAGAGCCACGCGTACAACTCCGCTTCTGGCAAAGCCGGCACCGACTTCTTGACAATGCGAAGGGATTTTATGGTCTCCATCGAGAAGGGGAGGCTCTTTTCGGTAGCAGGGTCTTTTGCAGTGGTGGTTCTAGCTTCAGGACCAGTGACACTACCAACGATAGAACCAACCGGCTTGGTGAAAACAGCGGCCTTTTCCGTGCAATTTGTGGCTTTCAAGTCAGCGCCTGGCCTCAATGCCACTCCAATCATATCTGCCAACTTCCTGTCTATGGTTGCCTGGCCATATTTACCAGGCCTCTGCTGGCCCATAACAACCGAGCGACACGACTTCGTAGGCTCTTTGATCAGGGCCAAATTAGGGAAGCCCTGGTTGATTTCACCAATGACCTTTTCAATTTCCTCAATGACCTTATCGCCATGGCCAGCGAGGGAAGTGCGGAGCGTCAGCTTGGGTGTGATCAAGTTGGCCGCAACAACTGGGCTCTCTGGAACCGCCACCGAAAGGGGAGTCTTCCCAACTTCTGGCTTCACAAACGGTAACGTAGGAGCCTCTCTGTCCGAATAAAACTTACCTGAATCAAATAGACTTGTAGTGTTCGCAGGCGTGACCAGCCCTGCTGTAGCCTGCTCA
>NLAK01000041.1:0-126950 GCA_002370295.1 Metschnikowia bowlesiae | reverse complement strand
TAGATGAACTGGCCGGTGTAAACACCCTCGTTGGCGATGAAGATTTCCTCTCTCATTCTGTACTTGTATGGGTCTCTGAATGCGACCTTTGCCAAAGGAGCACCTCTGCCGGAGTCATGGACGATTTGCTTGACAACTCCACGAATGTAACCTTTACGTTCGGAGTAGTCCAAGTCTCTCAACTTAGCAGCACCCTGTCTCAATCTGGTATTGGCAGTAAAAATAGAGCCTCTACCCTTTCTCTGGTTGCGAATAACTCTACCTGGGGGGTTAATATATGATTGTCGAAAGATCGTAGGGACCTCGCAAGCCATTTACGCTGTACGGCTCGCGGTTTCATCTTCACATACCCATTGTTAGTAGTTGGCAAGAACTTTGACTAGTTAGGTGTTTCGATACATTGGGGCACCTCTAATGTGAGAAGTTTTTTCGTGCGATACTTTCCGGCATGTAGTGGCACTAGTAGGGTACCAGCCCTCATGAGAGACCGCGCACGTGACGCGTGCTAAAGTAAAATGAAGGCCAAGCAATAATCGTTTGCCATTTGTAAAGCTTTCGCTTCGGCGGCATAATGGGCTGCACTATGGTGGTCGCGAGGCTTTACCTTGACGGCGATTTACCATCCGGCGCCACGCCTCACCCTTGCGCCAATGTACCTCGTAAACTCATCATACAACTTGTTCAAGTCTTCTCTTGTGAATTGCGAAAGTTTCTGCTCTGTGGGAACAGCGTCGCCTTGCGCATTGAGCAACTTGGCTGCATCCTCGGGCGTCAAGTCATCGGACTTGATAATCTCCTTCAATTCCTCACTAGTTTCATTTGCCACGATCAACTCGTAGAACTCGCAAAGCTGGAATAAGTCAATGTCTGAAAGAGCTTCAAGCTTGCCTTTTGTTTGGGGGAAGATCGGTGGGGCCTCGGCTCCATCTCTGTTGCGCAATGGCGCAAGCATTGCAGTTGCTGGGGTGGAAGCAGAGATGTGACCGTTGTAGTTCCGTGCAATGGTCCGCTCCTCGAGGTAATCCAATTGCCCCTGTAGCTCGCACACTAACTGTAAAATGTCCTCGTTTGTTGCGTAATCCTCGATGTCGAATGTTTGACGCTGAGGCAGCGAGTCTAACAGGGCCATTTTCTTCTTGACGTCTGTAAACTGCATCTCCATCACCTGCTTGCCTGTTTTGGCAATCACCTGGCTCTGCTTCTTGACCAAGTCTGTTAGTTCTTGGACCTTTTTCTCCAAATCGCTCGACATGTTTGCGCCGCTTTAATGTGTGGTGTTGATGGTTGGAAATGTGAGTGCGATAGCATTTGTTTAGAAGGCTTGCACATGCAGGCGAGTAAAGCGCGACTTCGCGGCCCCGATCGTACACTCATGCTCACTATCTAACCCTTTCTTCATCTCGCTCTTCACTGGTTGAATTTGGCCCCTCTCAAGTCCACGTGTGGTTTAAGTGTGCTTCTTAGTAAAGGCTGGATACTCTACACTATTAGAGTCCCGATCGAATATTTGTTTTAATGTAGCACGATCAGGGGCTTGGAGCAATAAGCCGAAAGATCTCCAATCTAGACCAGCATGAACGTAAGCCGGTCAGAAACAACGCGCAAAGTTTCCAAATAATGCTCAAACCCGTACGCCACTTGTAGTCAAGTCTAATGCGAGCGCGCTTTATTAACAAATGATTTCGCATCCTTTGGTGACGACAAGGCAGGTGTTCAATGAGACAGGTGGAAATGAGACAGGTGATCAATTATACAGGTACAGGGAATTTTACTAGGGCTTCTGTCTTGATTGTTTCTCTTGGCAATTATTGCACAGCCTCAGTGAAACACTTGAACTCGCTCTGGCCCCTCCTTTGCCGCGGTGGCTGGGGGTGAGTGCGCCGATTTCTCCGGGTGCTGCATGAATCTTCTCCATCTTACCCAGCTCTTCCTGCCAAGAATAATCATCGGCGCTTTTGAGATGCCGAACGTAGGGCCAGAAAATTTAGAGAACGTGGGAGTTGGCAAACCGCCGAGGGAGCGGCGCTTAGGCACATTCAAGCATGGGTGAAAGATCAATATCCCGCGAGGTGTAAGTCGAGTAATAATCGAGACATTTCTTGCTCCGTGCGAAGCGTACCCCACAGAAGGAGATATCGATATTGGCTCTGCGCAGAAGTCGATATTGCGAGCTACAAAATTCTCGACTTACCTACTTGGGCGGGTGTTGGAGACAAGAAAACTGGGGTTATGCAGGGAGCGCGACGGTGAGTGGCCACATTCTTAGCATTTTCATGTGCGGCATCTTAAAGTTCGATTTATTGGCCCTCGATGCAGCACTGCTGCAGTGATGAAGACCGAACATGGACCTTCCTTGTTGCTTTATATAACCAAGCAGCATTGTCAAGAGACTTGCCCAAAAGTTTCCTAAAGATTTTGTAATTTTTATAGTCCTCCCTACCTTTACAAAAAAATGTTCATTGCAAGATCCGTGGTGACCTTCTTTATCTCCACCCTCGCCTTCATGTTCCTCATGTTGGCCAATTTGAGTGGGGCCAAAGCCCCTTTCGTGAGAAATTTGTATCTCTCCAAAATCGAAGATCAATATGGCCAGTACATCTGGACCTTGTACAACTTCTGTTCATACGACGGAAAGGAGCTTACGGGCACCGGCACATGCTCAGCCCAGAAGCCCGCCTACCCATACGAGCCATTCCAATGGAGCTCGGGCTTTACTCGATTGAGCACTTACCGAAATGGCTCCAAGGCCGCATATGCCTTCATCTTGATTGCCTTGATCGCAACCATCTTCGCCAACCTCTTGGCCATTGCTGCTTTTGTCAAGAGATCTGGCAGATTTTTCAACGCCTACAGAGCAACCACTGGTGGTGCTTTGCTACTGATTCTTTTGGGTGCCATGCTAGACACGGCTCTCCACAGGTATGGTGTTAAGAGAATACAGACCGATGGTGTCTACAAGGCCAGTTTGGGAAAGACCATGATCGCATTTCTCTGGCTTCTGACGGTGTTGCTTGCCGCCTCGCTCTTTATTTCCTTCTACTGGAGAGTTTCCGACGAGAAGCCCAGGCACTTTGAAGAAACCGTGGCCAGGCCTGACAACTACGACCACAACCCATTCAACTCGAAGGAGTTGCAAAACATGTAAGTATAAAGACTTCAATATTATTCGGTTTTTTTTTTTTTCGAAGATTCGGACTTCTTCTTCGCCTCTATAACCACTAGCTCGAGAAGGCTTGAGTAAGCCTGTGGAACAGAGACATCATGCACGAACACAACTTCCGACTCTCGAAGGATTGTATGCAGGACGCCTGGTGTTGAAGCGCGCCCTCTATGCACGGCGTTAAGTGAGAGTGCTTTATCTATGCCTCTCCTTACACCTCCTGATGAGCCAATGTCGCGATACCAAAGACTTCCCTCCCTTCCCCAGTTCCCTGCTTTCGGGACTGTGTTGTGTAAAGGCGCACTCCAATATTAGAGTAGGGTGCAGCCGCCCCAGCTTGGAATGGTATTTAAGATATCACTGGTAGGAAGACTTACTAATCTGTCTACCAGGATCAGAATACCAGATCCACAAGAAATCCCACTCGTGTAAGTTGGAACAGCCCTAAGTTACCCCTAGTTCATGGAAAGCTAGCAGTGCCTAGGCCTGATGTACAATCTGAGCTTTACAGTTCACATTATAAAGGAAAAGAGTGACCTTTCAATGCCAAGCATTTTTGCACAAATGAGAACTGGACATGTTAGACTCTTTAAGTCAGTGCTACATGGAATATGTATTCTTTAGTAGCCCCTAAAACAAAAGGGATCATCAGTAGTTCTATAGAAAAACAGGCCATTGCCAGAGGACACCCCAGGCGGTCATAAGGTTGCATCTGATAGGCTGCGACGTCAGCTATTAGCCTAGAGGTTAAGATAACAAAGCGGAATCGGCCAGGGCTCATGCGGGGTCACAGGCATTTCCGCCTCTAATTACGCATCGGAGGTTGGGATCCATTGGTAGAGCACTATCCATGAGGGGTCTAAGGACAGGTGAAACAATGCTACAAGACATTCAGTGATATAAATATCCAGGAATGTGGAAAAGAAGAGGCTGAGTCATCTGAGGCATAGCCTCCAGTAGTCCCTATAAAGTAAAGGGATTTGTCAGACCCTTCATGGGTAGTGTGCCACCCATAGATGCCAAGCTAGCGATGCATGGTTAGTTGCGGAATATGTGATTCCGCCGTTGTGCAGAATCCATCCGCTTTGTTCACCTCTTTTCGAGGTGTATACCGGAGGCGACCAGTTAGAGCCATCGGATACAACCTCAAGGCAGATCCTGATGACCATCGACATAGACTAGCCTGATTGGTACTTATCTCACGATATGACCCCAAATGCTGTGGCGCAGTCTTGAACAGCCTTTCTTTAAAAGTCCAGATGATTTCCCCATGATTAAATAATCCATTTTTGCCATACCACTGTCAGTAAAAAATCTAGCAGGATGCCGCACTGTCTAGAGCGGGGTCGAGTATGAAAAGGTCTTTTTAGCGAGATCCTAGTATAAATAGGTAGAGGTAGGAATAGACATGACTGAGATGATGACCAAAGTCCCACACTCTACTGAAAACATTAGGAAACTAATGTTAGCACTGTTCCAGGTTATATGCAATCGAGCGTTCCGCTCAACGTATCTGACCCCTTTGGTTATGTCCTGCACATTGCTTGTGTGGGTTGAACAACGAAAAATGACGGGCAATACACTCAAGCAAGGTTTTTCCTGGAGCTTCTAGGTGCAATAGACTGTGGAAAGCCAAAGATACACTTGCCTCGTAATTTGCTTGTGCGTGTGATTTTTAAGTGGTCCAAAAGTATGCGAACAATGGAGGAAGTCAATTCTTCCAAGTATCAGACACATTTCATCTCCCTTACAAACCATTCGAATAGTTTTAAAGTAACGAAAAAATCAGAACAAAAAAACTAGAGTCAAAGTAGAGAACAAAATTCGTCAACAAAATACCACTTTTTTATCTCCGTACTTTCAAAGCAGGCACCTCGTGAACCCAGTTTCAGCGAGAATAAATGGTCGGCCCCAGTACAACTTTCCTGCATGTTCCCCGAGGGGTCCGCATGATCGAGTGCGGGTGCCCCATTGTAGGCTGCACCCTATGTGCCGGACCACCCAATATCGTCATCGGGGCCGGGCGAAGCCTATTGCACCGTTGTAATCATATCCGGCAAGCCGTGCAGCGTCAAGTCAGTTTCGCGCTACATGTCACCACCGAGCATCGGTTTATTGACAAATATCGCATGGGATAAACCGGCGATGAACCTGAGTCGGTGAACCGCCAACGGGGGCGGCTTATCTTCAATAATAATACTGCGAAGATTTTGTATTTTGCCGGCTCCATCACAGACATTCTGAGACTGGTCGTGCCGAACCGCCTCAGTTGCGCAAGTAACGACGTTATGCAGGTGACGTCTCGGTCCTAATTACATACACAACCGAAGTATATGACCAGTCGCTTAGCCACCCCGCCTCGCTATACCAGCCGAGTAACATATTAGAAACTAGAATTCACATCCCAAATTTTTGAGAGCTCATCAATATACTCACCTCATTTATATATCCTGTCGAGTGCTAGCCACCTGAAACAAACGCTTACACCAATGACCGGACCGAAAATAGAATTACTGGCACAGAGGGACAAGGACGACGGATCTGAAGTCAGGACCCATACGTTGCAGAAACTACAAGACCTCGTGGACAAAGATGTTGAAAGGAGTGACAGAAGAGACAATACCGGCGAAAAAGACGGGAGCCGCAGCCCGAAGTACGACACGGATGGCTTCGAAATCCCAGTGGGGAAGATTCCACTAGATGGCCAATTCACGGTCACAGAAGTGGAGGAATTGGTACATATGGGACAAGAAGAGGGCAATCTCAAAGACGGAATCCAAGTAAAGGTTAAAAACAAAACGCTGGATTTCAGCCAGTTGACCATTCTTGAGCCCGCGGAAGAAGATGGCGATGAACACAGTATTGCCGAGGGCAAGTAAATCTCGCTCCCCCTATTTATTTTGCGCAATAGTTTAAAATTGCTTTCACAAATATCAACTTAAATCAAAATTCACTAAGATACAAGAAACCCTCGCTAATTTCTCGTAGTAGCGCTATTCACATCCATGCTCGTTGTTGTGCATAGAAGTACAGCGCTCTCGAGCAGTACAGTGACTTTACGTATCTTCCTCCCCCACCTCCGAATGCAGCGAGATTCCTTCCGAAAGCCCCTCAATGTGGTGGTGTGTCTAGGGGTCACCCTTCTAGTATTGATGGCATGGTTATACTCGCAAGCATGGGCCGAGACTGCCGACGTCAGTTCGTGCAAGGCCGTTTATATGTACCCTTCGTATGCTCGAATAAAGTCATTTGACGAGTCACACACCAAATTTGCCTCCAAATACTCCCTTTACATTTACCGCGAGCAAGGGAAAGACCCTGTTCCGGAGGCAGAGAGCAAAGGTTTCGAGATCCTCGATGGAATCCCTGTTCTCTTTGTTCCAGGTAATGCTGGATCCTTCAGGCAAGTTCGATCAATTGCGGCTGAAGCCGCTAATCTTTACTATGACGAGAATATCAATGTTGTCGACAATCCAAACACCAAGAATTTGGATTTCTTTGCTGCAGACTTCAACGAGGACTTCACCGCTTTTCATGGGCGTACTCTACTCGATCAGGCAGAGTACTTGAACGAGGCCATTCACTTCATCATACTGCTCTACGCTCATACGCGGAATCCTCCCCAATCTGTCTTGATAATCGCCCACTCTATGGGTGGCATTGTTGCTCGAGTTCTTCCGACTCTAGGTAATTATATACCGGGGTCCATAAATACGATTGTCAGCTTAGCTTCACCGCACTCAGTTCCCCCACTTACCTTTGACGGCGACATACTTCAGCTCTATCTGACCATTGACAGCTACTGGTACCGTGCATTCAATGATGAGTCCTTTTCGCACTATGGTGCCTTAAATGATATCTCGCTAATCTCCATAACTGGTGGACTCGCAGACAGTGTGTTGCCCGCAGACTATACTACTCTCGGCTACCTAATACCGCCAACGAATGGCTTCACGGCTTACACCACTGGAATTCCCGGGGTCTGGACTCCCATGGATCATTTAGCTATTGTATGGTGCCGACAGCTTAGAAGAACCATTCTGAAAGCATTATTGGAGGTTGTGGATTTTACATCACCCTCCAGGGCATATTCGTTAGAAAGAAGGATGGCAATCTTCAAGAAGAATTTTCTATCAGGATTCGAAGACTACTATTTACAGGACATCCTTGAAAAGAGTCGTCTGGACGTCACTTCTTTCAAAATCGATGCGCAAGAGGTGGCTGTTCATTCTGGTCTCCATGCTACTTGGAAGTCTTCCGAATCAAAATCCAAAAAGATAAATTTCAGCCTCTTGTCTCTCAACAATGACTCTTCTGTGCTGATGATAAGAGGTGGCGAAAAGCCTGGGTACAATAATAAGATCGAGGTTTATTTATGCAGTAACAAGGGAACAAGTAATGTGTCAATTCTGTACACTACAGAGAGTACTTCCGAATTCCTAGAATTGTTTTGTGTTGACATCTTGTCAGGGCTCCATCCAATACCCAGATCCGCCAGGGGCTCCAGAACATTGGAGGAGTCCGCTTTTGATGGGGAATACCAGCCATATCGGGCACTTTTCTACAACAGAAACCAAACCAAGGACTTCGATTCTTTATTGGTGATAGATAAACGGACAAGACACCCCAAGAGCGAATTTGCAATTGTCCTGACAAGCGATAGAGAAGCATCGGAGATCACTATTAATAACAGTTTGTGGTCCATAATCCTGAGGGGTGCAGAGACAACTTTGTTGCACGACCGAGGCCTTGCAGTTAATGTCAATTTCCCTGGAGTCTGGTCAAGTATTTTGGCATATGAGGTCCGCGTGAGAGGAGACAATGGCCGGCTATTCGAACCCTTCATTCGTCAATGGCTGTCTGAGCCATTCGAGACAAAATGGATCACCAATTTAAGAGGTGACAAAAGTGTCACCATCAGTATGCACGGAATCGCGCCCTTTACACCTTTTAAGACTGAAAAGGAGGCTTCTGGCTTGAACCTTCAATTTTGGGCAGACCCCAAGGAAGGCTTCTCCCGAGAAAATTTGACCTCGATGGAGTTGAACCTCTCCATAAATTGGACTAAAAGTCTCAAACTACTTGTGGTGAGGTTCAGGTTAGCAGCAGTCTCCCATTGTCTAGCTGTGACTCTTCTTGTGATGGCCTTTCAATTACGGAGATACTCTAGCACGGGAAAGTTCCCCGAATATTACTATGGGTTGTCGAAAATTACAGAGCCTAACACCTTTATCCCGATTATGTTGATACTTTTTTTGCTCACCCCGGCAACTCAGATTAATTTTTTGCACAAATTGCTTGATTTCTTGGACCCAGTCCATTTGCGGATTCCCCTCAATTATGAAGCAACTTATGGCTCAAATTATAAAACAAACTCGTTGTATTTAGGTATTGAGGAGCTACCATTATCTATTCTTGGCTGTCTTTTTTTCATTATGGCTATAGGTGCCAATTACTTCATAAGTTTCCTACTCGCATCGGCAGGAAAGCTAATAGAGAGTATCATGACATATACTAGCTCCTTTTTTGCTAGAAATGACCCTGCCAATGGGAAGGAAAAGAATTTCAGCAGTTCATACTCCAAGAGAAAGCTTTTTGCATCCGCTGCACTTCTTCTTATGATACCATTCTATTTGCCGTATCAGTTTGCATACGTCGTGTGTTTCGTCATTCAGACCTTGAGCTGTATCAAGATCCTATGGAAAGGATCCCTGAGATCCTGGTGGAACTATAACTTCAGCATTTTGATGATCATGTTATGGGTGCTTCCTATCAATGTCCCTATACTTATTGTGTTCATTCACAACTTCAATTTGAGCTGGACAACACCTTTCTCGTCTCATCATAACTTCCTCGCAGTGGCTCCCATACTTGTTTTGATTGAGTTACATAACTTTTATGGCGATGTGATACCTCTTGGATTCCAAACGAGGGACAAGCAGCCACGCCTGTTCATCCTTAGCGTCACAATTATGATTTTGGCGTACACTATAATTTACAGCATAGTGTATGGCATTCGGCATGCATTTTGGCTTCACCACTTGTTTAATTTCTGGTGTGGTTGGTTGGTGGTGGTGTGCGTCAGTCAGAATTTGGGGCACGAAAAATAGGGTCTTTTGAATATACATATTGACGGGAGAACACACATTTTCACACATTAAGCCTGAGAAGATTTTCCGATACAAAAATAAGTTCCATTACTAATATACAAATATACATTACACTGACCAGTCCATGACAAAAGTGTGCCGAATATACGAATGGTAGATTCCAGACAAGACACTCAGTGCCCGCATCAAAACCGCATTCTCACAAACAATCTCATCATAATTAGTTAGCAGCAGAAGAGTACTTAGTGACAGCTCTAGTACCTTCAGAGACGGCGTGCTTGGCCAATTCACCTGGCAAAATCAATCTAACAGCAGTTTGAATTTCTCTGGCAGAGATGGTAGACTTCTTGTTGTAAGCAGCCAACTTAGAAGCTTCGGAAGCGATTCTTTCAAAGATATCGTTCACGAAGGAGTTCATGATAGACATGGCCTTTTGGGAAATACCAGTGTCAGGGTGAGTTTGCTTCAAGACCTTGTAAATGTAAGAGGAGTAAGTTTCCTTTCTGGTCTTGGATCTCTTCTTAGCACCCTCAGAAGAGGCGGTCTTCTTGGCAGCTGGCTTCTTCTCAGCTGGTGCTTTGGAGGCGGGTTTCTTCTCTGCTTTTGGGGCCATTGTTGTTGTGTTCTAAAATTAAGTTAACAAAAAATTGGGCCTGGGGAATCTCCTCAAATTATATACCACTTGCCACAGAGAGCGTGCAGGGGGAACTCGCGTACTCTGGTGCGCACAGATCCTGCAAGTACGCCATTCCTTTCCGCGCTGCAAGCACCGTAATTTTCGCACCTGGCTGTGTATATCTGAGAACTGCCTCGCGCTCTCCGCGCTCTCCGCGCCGAAACACGACCACAATCGCTGGTTACGTGATTGGTGTTGTTTTTGTTTGCATGGGGTGCGAAAGCTGAGCGAGATACGTGAGCGGTGGTTGCAGCCTGTTGCAGCCCGTTGCAGCGAAGTGTTGTTCGTCTTGTAGTATAGCTCTTGAAGTAAATGCCGAACTTCGCTTTGTTTGTCTCTTCAGTAGGGGACATTCAAAGTATACAAAGAGAAATAAAATACGAAGCTCCCTGTTTCAACATCCATTGACACCTGGAAGACTGACTAGCTTACAGTAAGGCTCCGAGATTCGCATGATGCTGGTCTGAGTACCTTGGCGCTCGTGGTGGCCTGTGACACAGCCGGTTGTGTTGTTTTCGCGTGGCATTCACGGTGAGAGAAGACTGAAATTTACTCAGAAAAAGCAGTAATTATAAGTACGAGAAAATTCGCGGGTAAGTATAGGAATACGCGTAAATGAGAAAACATGGAGATTCTGGGAACGCAGACGCCTCATGGTGCAGGAGCGTTCCCGCGTTGTAGGGTTAATGATGCTTACGGTGTAGGCAAACCCCAGTCCTATAAATGTACTAAAGTCGCACTTGACCTGAAAGGTGTTTTTTGTTTTTTAATTTAACGAATAAATACTATAAATAATAATGTCTGGTGGAAAAGGAAAAGCAGGATCAACTGAAAAGGCATCTACCTCTAGATCTGCCAAGGCAGGTTTGACCTTCCCAGTCGGAAGAGTCCACAGATTGTTGAGAAAAGGAAATTACGCTCAAAGAGTTGGATCCGGTGCTCCAGTGTACTTGACCTCTGTCTTGGAGTACTTGGCTGCTGAAATCTTGGAATTGGCTGGTAACGCTGCTAGAGACAACAAGAAGTCCAGAATCATCCCAAGACACTTGCAATTGGCCATCAGAAATGATGAGGAGTTGAACAAGTTGTTGGGACACGTCACCATTGCTCAAGGTGGTGTCTTGCCAAACATTCACCAATCCTTGTTGCCAGCTAAGAAGGCTACTTCCAAGGCTTCTCAAGAATTGTAAGTGGATACCATTGGCGAGAGTTGATTTTTCCTGATGTTCCCTTCTTATAATTGTTCCGGTGGCAATATGGTTGCCGGGTGGTTTTTGTATATTAGTATGTGGTCAATATAATGTTAAAGATATATTTAGATGATCTATCCTTAAACTCTTTGTAGCTTGAATATCTCACGTGATATGTGTTTTGTTCTTCGCCAAAGTTTTACGCACGAAAGCACCATTAACCATGGAGAAGTTCAGCACTTGGAGAGATAAAGGAACGGGGATATCCCCGTTTCTTCCTGTGGAAGCTCCCGTGCTGTCTTTCAACAAGTATCTTGTTCGTCCCTCACGCTTGCTACTCAAATGGCCCGTTTTCATGGTGCTATACGCATTATCTTTGATTGTTCCTAAAAATGCTATTAAGGCGATCTTCTATCTTTTACTTTCCGTCAGCGACATTGATGTTTCGGTAGAGGGAGTTCGAAAACTGAAGAAATCGGACATTTACGCAAAGCAGCCAGATTTGGGCGACGTGGTGATCTGCAACTTGGTGTCGCCTCTTGATATCCTCGTGCAATATCTTATCTCCAAAGTCAATTCTGTGAGCCAAATTGCTGTAATAATTCCAATAAAGGAGGACTTGTTCTCATTTTCGGTCTGGCAAGCCCTTCAATTTTGCTTTTTACCCGTGGGTGCAGCGCCAAAGCTCGGCACCAGGGTCACTGACACATTGAAGACTCATACGCAAGGAAAATTAGTGATTTATTTCGCTGAAGGTACTCCAACCAATAACAAGGCTATTTTGCCCCTAAGCCCTCTAACAAATGTGGTCTTGGAGCTTTCAAAATCAGTCAAAGTGTCTGTTGTGAGATATTACCCTGGGTCTGTCACCCTTCCTGTTCCACACATTGGCCCCAAAACATACATTTCAAAGCTCATGGCTGCAGGAAGTAGAACTTATGTGAAGGTCAAAATTGTACCTTTGGAAAATTTAACCCCAAAAGCTTGCCAAAGGGCTTTCACGGAGAATGGGTTAAGCCAGGTGGAGTTGAGTGTTCGCGATAAGGAAGACTTCTTCAAGTATTACCAAGATTATGGTCTTGAAAAAATCACCAAGAGATAGGTTTAATGTGAAATGTCGTGACGTGATTGCAACCTGCAAAATGTGCTAGGCGTCGCTCTTCGGAAGCTTTTCTGTCAGCTCATCTTCATGTTGATAGCTCGTCGTTACTTTACCTTCCAGCCTATCGCTTCGATGTCTTTTATCTCTCTTTCTGCTTCGCTCGCTTATTTCCCTTGAATGCTTTCTTCGTTCGGAGTTATCTGTAACTGGTTTGACCATATTGGCCATGGGATCTTCAAAATCATCGTCATCCATTGCAGTGCTCGGCACCTTGATGGATTCGCTCCCGTTTGGCATTGAAGCAGCCTCTATGAATTCCTGTGGCTTGACCTCGGGATACTTCACCTTGAAATCATCCTCTTTTTGCCCTTTGGCTAATTTATAATAAACATGGTCGACTTTTAAAGGCCGCTCGTATATAAGCGTTCCATTGAAATTGTCCACCGCCAACACGCATGAACGTTGATCCTCGTACTTGAGGTAACAGAAGCCTTTAGGTGTGCCAGAATCTTTGTCCTTGATCAAATTGATATGAGTTGGGTTCCCATACTGGGAGAAGATAGTGAGGATATCGGCCTCCTTGAGATTTCGGTCTAAGTTGCCTATATACACGTAAGACGTGTCTGCGTAATCCGCGTGCCACGAGGCAGCATCTGGGGTATTGCTCGCTAGCTCTCTATCATTGATGTCTAGGATTTTCTTTATGGAGTTCATGTTGCCGCTGCGTAGGTGTGGAGAGCTACTCATGGGCAGACATGTAGTAGTGCATGTACAGTGCGCATCTCAGGCTTCATTTTTTTCTCATCTCCATAGCAGGTGACGTTCCAAGAATCTCAGAAACAATGGCCAAGAAGGAAAAACCAGAGCAGTTGCCTACTGCGGGGCCCAAAAAGAGGTCCGGAAACGCTTTGGACGCCTCCGAGCTGGAGAGTGATGACGACATCCAGGCCGGAGGGCTCTTGGATATCGAAGCTGATGAGAGCGATGAGAGTGATGAGGAGAGTGACCAAAACAAGGTTATCACGGCCAACTTCGATCAAGGAGGTGACGACAGTAGTGGCTCTGAAGATGAAGAAGAAGCGGAGTTGAACCGCCTTTTGGCCGAAGAAGACGGCGAGAGTGGGTCTGAGGTGAGCGACTCTGAATCCGATGGCGCTTCTGAGCCCGACTCCATAAATGACAAAATCAGCGGCATCAAGCTCAAAACAATCAGCACTGAGGACACAGGTGAACTACACACCAAGTTTTCTGACGGTACATCCCGGATCATCAAGCCGGAAATCGAGCCGGTGTACGACTCGGACGACTCGGACGTGGACAATTTCAATACCATTGGAAACATTCCCCTTTCAGCGTACGACGAAATGCCCCACTTGGGTTACGACATCAATGGCAAGCGGATCATGCGGCCAGCCAGAGGCAGTGCTCTAGACCAACTCTTGGAGCTGATCGAGTTGCCAGAGGGCTGGACTGGCCTATTAGACCTGAACACCGGTCAGGCCTTGAACCTTACCGAGGAAGAGTTGGAATTGATCCGCAAGATTCAGAACAACGAGAACACTGATGAATCCATCAATCCTTACGAGCCTACTATTGAGTGGTTTACATCGAAAACAGAAATCATGCCACTTTCCAGTGCGCCAGAACCCAAGCGCCGGTTCATGCCCTCCAAGCACGAGGCCAAGAGGGTCATGAAGATTGTTCGTGCCATTCGTGAGGGCAAGATCATTCCTCCTAACAAGGTGAAGGAGACGCAAGAAGAGGAGCTTTACGACTTCGACTTATGGGAGAAGGAAGAAGGACCGAACGACCATGAAATGAACCTTCGTGCGCCCAAGTTGCCTCCTCCCACGAATGACGAGTCCTACAACCCCCCAGAGGAGTACCTATTTGATGAAGAAGAAAAGAAGAAGTGGCTCGAGACCGACCCGGCAGACAGAGATACCAACTACATGCCCCAGAAGTACCTGTCTTTGCGGAAAGTACCTGCCTACCAAGAATCCGTTCGGGAACGATTTGAGCGCAGCTTGGACTTGTACTTGGCTCCTCGTGTTCGCCAGACGAAGATGAATATGGACCCCGAGTCCTTGATTCCAGACTTACCGTCGCCAAAGGACTTGCGTCCATTTCCAATCAAATGCTCAACTATTTTTGAGGGCCATACTGGCCGTATAAGAGCACTTTCAGTTCATCCTCTGGGTTTGTGGCTAGCTACCGGCTCCGATGACGGATCTGTGCGGATTTGGGAAGTTTTGACTGGCAGACAGGTGTTCAAGACACAATTGATTGACACTGAAGAAGACTCCGACGACAAAATCGAAGTTTTAGAATGGCACCCTGATCCTAACACGCCGATCCTAGCAGTCGCTGCATCTGAAAAGATTCTTTTGATGGTTCCGCCAGTTTTTGGATTTGACTATGAAAACGCCGCTCGTGTGAAGATTGAAGTCGGATGGGGCTTCCAGAACGTTCACAACAAGCGAAAGGACACTGCGATTAACGTGAATTCAGATGATGAGGAAGAGGGTGTCACCGCTGTAACCAAAAAGGATGTTGCTAGCTGGTATACTCCAAACGCGGAACAATCCCAGGACGGTGTTGCAGCCATTATTGAGGTGAAGAAACCTATAAAGAAACTCTCATGGCACAGAAAGGGTGACTATTTTGTCACCGTATCGCCCGAGTCCAAGAACACATCGGTGCTCATTCACCAGTTGTCAAGGCATTTGACCCAATCTCCATTTAGAAAGTCCAAGGGCATCAGTGTTGATGCCAAGTTCCATCCTACCAAACCACATTTATTCGTCAGTTCTCAACGCACAATCAGAATCTACGATTTGGCCGAGCAAGTTTTGATCAAGAAATTGATGCCGGGGGCCAGGTTATTGGCTTCCATCGATATTCACCCTCGAGGAGACCACCTTTTGGCATGCTCTTACGACAAAAGAGTGTTGTGGCATGACTTGGAATTGAGTGCCATGCCATACAAGACAATGCGCTTCCATGATAAGGCAGTGCGTGCCACTGTATTCCACAAAGGCAAACTTCCGCTTTTTGCCTCTGCATCTGATGATGGCTCTATCCACGTGTTCCACAGCACCGTGTATGATGACTACTTGAACAACCCATTGTTGGTTCCATTGAAGAAGTTGACAGGACACAAGATTGTGTCTAGTATTGGGGTTTTGAATTTGGCGTGGCATCCAAAGGAGGCTTGGTTATTCAGTTCGGGAGCTGATAACGCTGCTCGTCTCTGGACGACATGATTGGCATAGGCATTAATATAGCAACTTACTGTATGAATACCGGGCTTCTATGGCGGCAGCCCTGGGGTAAAGTCGCAACTGACCAACGTCGAGTTTTCGTAGGAAGACACCCATGATGACAAGGGCCCTGCTCGGAAAAGGTCTTGGAACATGATCTTCACGTTGTCCACAATTCCTGTATTTTCTGGGTGCAAAAGCCAGTCCATATGTTTCCAATCTAAGATTCCCTCGTGACAGTGGCACCGTGGAGTCTTGTAACTATCCATTTCTGCTTTCAGCACTTCAGCACTGAAGATATGCACGCCTCCGAGATCCGAGCCATTTCTCATCCACCTCATGGTTCCTCGGTCCCGATACTGCGGAACATGGAGGCCTGTCTCCTCGTACGTTTCCCTCACTATGCACTGGTATGGAGTCTCGTGTGGATCTAGCTTCCCGCCCACCCCGTTCCACCGGCCCATCCAAGGGGCTTTTTGGCGATTTAGCATAAGGACCTCATTAGATTCTGAGACTATAAATCCGAGCGTATATTTCATATAACCGGCTTCGCCCATGTTAATTGAATATTCCCTATGAGAGGTTGATTGATTCATCTGAGCACTCGTCTGCAGGTAATAGGGCGCGCTAGCAGAGACGCGCAAGACTCGACCACCTATTTGAGCATGCCTTCGCTGCGACGCAATGGCAATTGGTCCGAGCACGTGTGCCTTAACCACCTCCCCCACGACTGCTCCACATCCATTCGTGGCAAGGCAGTATTGGTAGTACTGGGAGAAATAAGCTCCCATATTTCAAGGGGGTTCTTTGTAGGGTGTTTTCTTTCACTTCAGCGCCAAATCGTGTGCATATATAACGAGTTGGTGACACAATTTCCCAATAGCCAATGAAGAGCAGTCTTTTCAGGCTGGCCTCGCGACTTGAAATGAACCACGTTGCAGCAATGTACACGTCCCTCGACTCGGCCTAAACGGTTATGAAACTCCAAGCAACTGTTGCGTAGTCCAAATTCAACTGAGCCGGCGACCTTGTGGCATGGTAATTGAGATCCCCTCAAACGCCATTGTGGGCGCGGCCTTACTATGGCTGGGTATTACGGCCTTACGCACCTCAATGGGCGCCCTGCCAGCTACCCCCTCTGGGGGCAGATTTTGGAGGGGTAATAGGAAAGAGAAAAGAAGAAATTGAAAACGTTCCCCTGAGTATGGCCATGTCTGACCCTCTCTTGAAGTTGTGGGTCTTGTGGCGGTCAGGTCACTTCCCCAATATTTACCGGAAAAAAAAAAAAAACAGCCAGTGTGCAGTCCCATGACCCCAACTTCTGAAATCTATAAAATACCTCGCCCATCCACAATTCCCTTGCTTCGCACGCACGCTTTTTCGCTAAAAATTCCCTTGCTACCATGAGTCCAGTTCCTTTCTCCGACCTCCAAAAGTCCGCCAACGACTTGTTGTTTGAGGACTTCTACCACACCTCCAATGCCTCCATCAAAATAAAGACCACCGCTCCCAATGGCGTGGCCTTCACTGTCAAGGGTAAGACCAACAAGGACAACTCCATTGCTGCCTCAGTCGAAGGTGTCTACCGTGACAAGGCCACTGGCTTGACTTTGACCGAGGGCTGGAGCAATGCTAATGTCTTGTCCACCAAGATTGAGTTGTCCGAGTTGTTGACTCCAGGTTTGAAGGGTGAGTTGGACACAACCGCCGTCCCAAATGGATCCAAGAACGCCAAGTTGAACTTCTTTTACGAGCATTCTGCTGTTAGCGCCAGATTGTTTTTCGACTTGCTTAAGGGCCCTGTTGCTACCGCCGACTTGACTGTGGCTCATGACGGTTTCACCGGTGGTGCTGAGATCGGCTACGACATTGCCTCCGCTAACATCAACAAGTACTCTGTTGCTCTTGGCTACGCTAACCCTCTTTACTCTGTCGGTATTACCTCGACCCAAAAATTGTCCGTTTTCACCGCTGCTTACTACCACAAAGTATCGCCATTGGTTGAGGCAGGTGCCAAGGCCACTTGGGATTCTGTCAAGTCGTCCAACGTCAATGTTGAGTTCGCCACCAAGTACAAGTTGGACTCTTCTTCTTACATCAAGGCCAAGGTCGCTGACTCTGGTTTGACTGCTTTGTCCTACTCTCAGAAGTTGAACCCGGGTGTTCTTTTGGGTTTGGGTGCTTCTTTCGACGCATTGAAGTTGGCTGAGCCAGTCCACAAGTTGGGTGTCTTCTTGAAGTTCCAATCTTAGATGACAAACTCTGTATCTTTTATAAACAAATGACGAAATAGTACATCAATTTTGTCGTAGGATTGTTTTTCGTTAGATTCTCATTGGAAATTTAGTAGCCGCAGAGGACTTCTTTCTGTCGGATTCAATATTGGTACTAACCATCTTCTGAAATCGCACCTGTACATCTCGTCACACATCGCAACCGTTTTCACGTCTTGCAGCTCTCCAAAGAAACGCCCACCATGGAGCAAAGCAAGCGGGCGACCCCAGAGGTAGCAAACGGCTCCTCCACAAAGCCTTCTTCAGATAAGCCAACAATATTACAGGTATCGCGGCCTTTCTTATCTCACCCCGAGCTTTCATACCTCCACAAGATGACTATTCCCGACAACAAGAAAATAGACTACAACCAACGAAAGCACCAAATTTATCAATTTTTGTTTCAGGTTGTAAAGTCATTGAAGTTTCCTTTGAGGGTGCTAAGCTTAGCAATGAACTACTACCAGCGATACTATTTGGCCAACACTTTCGAGGAACCTAACGATCAAAACCCCGAGATTCTGTCAATCACTGAGCTTGAAAAGGACCCTTATATGGTTGCTTACACTTGTTTTTTCTTGGCATCGAAGAATGAAGACTGCATTAAGAAGTTGAGGGACATTCAAGCCGTGGCTAATAAGATCAGAGACATCGATGGCGACGCACGCAGTGTCCACAGAAATCTATCATCTTCTTCGAATACTGTCAACGATATACAGAGAAAAATCGTCATGAGTTTGGAGTTCAAGTTGCTACAAGTGCTCAAGTTTGACTTCTTATGTGGCGCCGCAAATGTTCCCTCTGTAGATCAGTTGGTGGTTATCTTTGCCAAAAAGCTAAAGATGGACTATAAGCTCACCTTGTTCGCATGGCTTGTGTCGTTCGATATAATGTCCACGCCACTATCTCTTGTGATTCCACCCCATTGTATTGCCTTGGCGATATTAATTGTTACTTTGAATTTGAAGCCGTTGGATTTAAAAGCAAAGTATGGTGGTGAGGATGAGCCTTCGAGAATATCGGAGATACTAGAGGGAATAGACTGCATGAAAGATTTCAAGTGTCCGGAATCTTTGGTGAATGAAGGCATCGTGTACATTTTAGACTACTATGTTCACCAAATGAGCTTCCTGGTCCTAAATGAATACATGCCTCCGGTAAACGAGGAGACCGGCAAGGAGCAGATTTTCAAATTCATGGAGCTCAAATCTCGGTTCAACGACTTAAGGATTCTAAATGAAAACTCTGTGGGCACTATTAGCTTACTCAAGCAGGACAATTACTTGAGAAAATGGGACTACTCGGTGGGCCTAAGAGGTGCTGCTCGTTTCATGGTTGGCAACAAAAGAATCCGTTTCGACAAAGAGTACGCCTTGTTGCGTCCCTCTGCGGTCCCAAGTGGACCTAAAAGAGATCTCAATTGAGTTGTGGTGGCTGTGCATAGTTACCAACCCAATCTTTTAGTTTATATAGAATCATGCATGTGTACCTAGCCCAATTTGTAGCTGACTGCCGTGCCCACGCTATGCAAATTTGTTTCGAAAGATGAAAATTTAACAGAGTCCACGTTTCCATTAATGAGTTTCCCGTCGCCGTGTGTATCTACCCACTCCGTGGGCATATTTCTTGTCTCATATGAGGGATCTGTATAAACGAGAACATTGAAGGTGTACTCGTCGTCTGCCAAAAAGGGAAGATACGACACTGAGGCGGTCACCTGCCGAATTATCGCCTGTATCTCTTTTTGAATGGTGTCTTTGCTTTTTGGGGCCTGAGTAACATTTTTGTCCTCGTCTTCCGTCATATCTAAAGAAAACTCCCATCTCTCCACACTTTCAGCGGTTGCCTTATTTATAATCACAATCACTAGCTTCGTGAGTTTGCCGCCATAGACCCATTTCTTCACCTGAGTCATGATATTTTGGATGTATGTTTTGACCTCATCATCAGCAGTGACCAACATAGGCAAGTCATACTTTTTGACTGTTGTGAAGTCCTCAGCAGGATAGATGCCCCTCTGAAAAAGAATGTTGTTGATAGCAAATTCAAAGTAGTCCGCAACTATCTTTGATGAGCCTTTCAAGGCGACCTTGGACAAGGACTCCACCATGCTCTTGGGTAGTCGCAACTCGTCGCGACGTGACTTTACGCACTCCACGAGAAGCTGCCCAGAAGATGCAAGTCACGTTCCCGAGCCCACAACGGTTTATTGGGACTGAATGTTTTTCACTATGCTTTTTTGAAACTTTTGGAACCCTGACATCTTTTTCCTGAGAGGTCCGGAACCAAATTGGATTTTTGATTCGTAGTTGAAGTTTTTTGACATTACTTATGGAGATGGGGTAACAAACTTGGGACATTTCAAAAAGATTTTCAGTTAATTCGATGACAGGTGCTACAGCAAATTATGGTTAAAGAAGTAATACTCGATAGTCCCAGTTACATTGAATTGCGAGTTACATTGAGTGTTTAATTATGTAGGTCGACGGATCCGAGAACGGTCCAGTCCTTTATATCGCCTTCACAAAGAACTAACTTTAAGATGCCTCCGTCCCAGGAGAGACCGTTACCCATGTTCCAGATATCCAGATCACAGTCGTCTATAGACAAATAGTCCAGGATCCTCGAGCGTATGGTATACCATAACGCATTGTCTATGGGGTGTAAGCTGCTGTAGATAAGCGAGAGATGAGGATCAAATTCTTCTGACCATTTGGCAGCCTCGATCGCCAGCTCCTTTTGGATCTGCGGTATGTCGATCTCCACTTCAACAGGCTTCTCCGCTTTTTGCAGGAGGCTTCTGCTTCTGCCGTGAGAAATCTTTTTTCTGACAATCTCTCCTTTGTTATCGGTGTGAAACAAGTGAGGATTCTTGGTTTTATGTTCCAACTCCTTTTTCTCCGGTAAAATCACAAAAAGCTCCCGAACTATGCGGGCAAATGAGACAAGCGTCGGGTCTCGGAGCACTTGGAAATAAAGTTTCTTGAAGAATTTGCGCTGGCTTTTCACCTTACCCAACCGCACCCAATCGCTTGCATCAGCATCGCGGGGAAGAGAATTAAGGGCGATGCAGCACGAGGATAAAATCCGGTCCACTTCGTCTTTGGCGTTGTCTAGGTCAATGGCTATATTGGTGGTGATTGTGATATGAGGCTCAAATCTGGGCGGTTGGCCGGGAAAAACCGTTGAGAGCGAGCTCATGGCAACTTCCAACTTGTCGACGAGCGACAAGTTTTTCTTTGGACATAACCATAAAGCGACGCCTAAACCTAGCGGTTAGTAAATACTCCTGAAAGCTCGTGGAAGGTTCACATACCCATCTCCTGTTGCGTTGCGGACTACTACAACCCAAGGAATTCGCCGGCTTCCGCGCCGTACACCAGTACAGCTCCGAGGCCTGGAAAGCACTCATAGACCGTACAATCAATGAATGAACACTGAACTAAGAGTTACACAGAAATTGGAGTCTTATCAATGTCCTTGCGAGCTCCAGTGGATCTTGCTACCTTGTATACTTCGTATATTCACGGAAATGGCTGAATATATTGAACCTATAGCAGCTAGTACTTGGAGGCAGTAACATCGACGTTTTTCAAAGCAGCATCGTTGACAAACCAGGATACGCAGGTGTCGAGATCATTAACGAGTTTACATGGCAACTTAGAAGATGGGTCGTTGAAAACATCGTTAATAATTGGCGCCTTTCCCTCGCCTTCAGCAATGAAAGCAATGGCACCAGCCTTCTCCAAGACCGGAAACGTGAAACTAATTCTTCTTGGAGGAGGCTTTGGCGAGTCTCTAACAAGGCCAATGCTTTTAGTCCTCTCTTGTAACAACTCATGCCCCGGGAACAATGAGCAGGTGTGGCCATCGGGACCGCAGCCTAAGAGAACCAAATCAATCTTCAAGTCCGATGGAAGTGTTTTGGCATATTCATCTGCAATTTTGTTGTCCTTATCGGCGTCCGAGCCGGCAAATTGGCCGTCAGATCCTGTAAGAAGAGACTCGTCAATAGTGTAGACCTTTGGCTTGGCCCCAGTCAAGTTGGAAAGCACCATTTCATTGAGGAGTCCGTAGTTGGAGTCGGCGTGATCCAATGGAACCAAACGCTCATCGGAGAAGTAAATCTCCCACTTGTCCCATTGTACGGATCCGGCGTTTGCAGAGTCGTCGATCAATCCCTGCTTCAAGACTTTGCCCATAGAACCCCCAGAAACCGCCACCTTAAAAGTGGCAGAAGTCTCGAGGGCTTTATTTTGCGACTTGATGATAAAGGCGGCCACTGACTTGGCCACATTTGCGGAATCAGCACTGGTGTAAATTTTGGCAGCCATTGTAATCTATGGTCTATGTATCAATTTTTTATGTGGTGTCTATCAAAGGCTAAGTTCGCCGAGTGGTGAACTCCGCAACTGACCCAACCGCACATACCCCGATATGCAGGACAAAACACTTGGTCTCCAGCCTCAGACGTTCACTGCATTACAGGTCAAGAAGATGAGAATATTCGGCACTTTCCTTGACCTTTTTGTTGACAAACTTCTCGAGTTTCGTTGCGTTTTTGTAGTATGTGGTTGTCTCAGCATTATAGGCTCGACAATTATTGAAGATCAATCTGCAGTCGTATAAGAATTGGTCAAAAGATTCGTACTTGTCATTCTCGAGCTTCAGCTCCATGGTAGACAAATCCATTGGTTCTTTTATGACATCGTAGTAATCCCCCACCTCTTCTTTATTGACAGGAACGGCAAAGGGCCACGCCAGCGGATGGTTGGTGAGCTCGGAGAGCAACGTGACCATGAAATTGTAGTGAGGTCCACGCTTGGGCTTTTGCGCTAGTTTGTCCATCTCCTCCAGCCACCCGCTTTCTATCAACCCGGGAATCTCCTTAGCCAGTAATTTGAATCCGGGTTTTCCTTTCTTAAAAATCTGGAGTCCCGGGCGAACAATATGGGACTTTGACCTCATCTTGATCTTTTTCTCAATTGCAGCTCTTTGAAGCAAGAGAATCTTACCCGAGTCCAAGTACCTCAAAACAGAGGGAAGCATAGAGCATTGCATTAATGTACCACCCTCGTAGTCCTTGATGTACCCCATCCAAACCAGTTTATCTAGGGTTACTTCCTTGGTAAATCCTTGCTTTTTGAAATAGCCAATGGCATAGTTGTCCGCATAGGTCAAGAAGTACTTTATGGGCGATGTGGCCCTCACGTAATCCTTCAAGTGGTTCATGAGGTGCGCGCCGTACCCTCTCACTTGTTCTGTAGAGGAGATAGCACAAAAGACAATTTCAGCAAACCCTCGGTGGTCAAAAGGCCTGTATGTGATTCCTCCAACCACGGTTAAAGGTTTTCTGACCACGGCCATTGATAAATGTGAGCGGTCATATACCAACCTAGAGATGTACTCTCGTGGCATTTTGGGCAATTGCTTCTGGAAAATATTCTTCAATCCTGTTAAAACAATCATATTTTCCCGCGAGTTGTCGTTATTCACTACTCTGAACTCGATTTTCCCTTCTCTCTCCTCAAGAACCGAAGGACGCTCTTTGAATGAATATTCCGTGCCGTCGAAATTGAACGTTGTAATGCGCCTTTTATCCTCTTCTTCGTCATCATCGTCTGGGGTAATGTCGTCTCCATTCTCTTCATCTTCATCCTTGTCATTGTCCTCATCTGCAGTATCTATAAAATCCTCGTCAGCGTCCGCATATTTGTAGTCTCTATCCGCTTCATGGCTATTCAGGGAATCTTTCAAAATGTCATTTTCACCCCTATGATCATTTTCTTCAATTTTGACTTCATTGTCGGAGTCTGAGTCAGCTTCAGGACCAGCTGAGTGCCCATTCGATTTGACATTGGAGGCCTGGTCAATTCCCTCGTATTTAGCTTTTTTCGGCTTTCTCAGTACATCTTCTTCAGAATTGCTGATGCCTCTTTTTCGGTCAACCATGATGGAAGCACTTGTCGTCTGATTGTTAAGCCAATCTTAGTTCCGGTCGGCTACCGTGTTGGTGTGTGTTGATAATGCGATCTGATGGGTGCACGGATGTCGCCGCGCTTCACAAGCGCTGCTCATCTCAGAAAAAAGTGTCCTAATCACTTTGGAATTTTCTTACTAATCATCCCCCAAGAAAAAAACTTTCTGTTCGAGATTGGCCAACTTGAGATAATAAACACTGAAAATAAAGGCTTCCATAAGAATACAAAAGAAGAGATTATGTCTTATACTCCATTGACACACCTGGATCAAGGTGGTGTGGCCACCGTTCTTTGCTGCAACTGTGGAGTGCCAATGGACGGCTCGTCAGGGCTCGTCATGTGCTACGACTGTATCAAGATGAATGTGGACATCACAGAGGGCATCCCTAGAGAAGCAAATATCAGTTTCTGCAGAAACTGTGAACGGTTCTTGCAGCCACCCACACAGTGGATTAGGTGCGAGTTGGAGTCTCGTGAATTGTTGGCTATCTGCTTGCGTCGATTGAAAGGATTGAATAAGGTCAGATTAGTGGACGCCTCGTTTGTCTGGACAGAACCCCATTCCAGGAGAATCAGAATCAAAATATCCGTCCAGGGAGAGGCATTACAAAACACAATTGTGCAGCAGACTTTCGAGGTTGAATACATTGTTATTGCCATGCAATGCCCTGACTGTGCCAAGTCTTTTACGCAAAACACGTGGAGAGCTGCAGTTCAAATCAGACAAAAAGTCGCACACAAGAGAACCTTCTTGTATTTGGAACAGTTGATTTTGAAGCACAATGCACATGTGGATACCATTCTGATAAAAGAGGCCAAGGACGGTTTGGACCTTTTCTACTCGCAGAGAAATCATGCCACCAAAATGATTGATTTTTTATCTGCAGTTGCACCTATCAAGTCTAAGAAGTCTGAAGAGTTGGTCAGTACTGACGTTCAGTCCAGTTCCTCGCAGTACAAATTCACATTTTCCGTTGAAATCGCGCCCATTTGTCGTGACGACTTGGTGGTGCTTCCCAAAAAGTTGGCCAGCTCGCTTGGAAACGTGTCCAGATTGGTTGTTTGCCGCAAAATCACAAACATGATCCAGTTTATCGATCCAAGCACCTTACAGACTGCGGACTTGCTTTCAAATGTCTTCTGGAGGGCTCCATTTCCCTCTCTTCTAGACGTGAACCAACTCGTGGAATTTGTGGTGTTAGATGTCGAACCCACTGGAGATGTCAAGGGTAAGTTTGTGCTTGCTGACATCACTGTTAGTAGAGCGGCAGATTTGGGAGTTAATGACAATACCTACTATGTGCGTTCCCATTTGGGTGCCATTTTGCACCCAGGAGACTCCGCCATGGGTTACTTCTTGAGCAATACCAACTTCAACTCTGAGTTGTGGGATACCTTGGATACGGATAACACCCCCGACGTCGTTTTGGTCAAGAAGCACTATGCTAGAAAGTCCAAAAAGAGACAGAATAGAAAGTGGAGATTGAAGAGAATGGCTCGTGAGCATGATGATATTGTCGCAAACGACGACTCCAGACAAGCAAGACAAGACCAAGAGAGGGCAGAAAAGGACTACGAGTTGTTCTTGCAAGAGTTGGAGGAGGACAAGGAGTTAAGACATACTGTCAATCTTTACAAGGCCGGTGACGAGCCAGTGGCCACCGAGACCGATCAAGAGGATATGGAGGATGACGGAAACGATTTAGAGGTTGGTCTCGATGAGTTATTGGACGAGATCGATGGCATGACGTTGGACTAATTTCAGTCAATTTGGGTGTTGCATTTAGAAGTTAATCTTGTTATCAGACTGCATACGCTTCTGCGCTTCGCGGACAATATAGGATACATATATAGTAGAAACGCATTTGCTATCAAGGTTCGAGCCAACACTAGAGAGGAGATGGATTCTAAAGCAAACTTGAGGTATCACAGCATCCAGTCTTTTGCAGACTCTTCGTTTTTCACGGCATTATCACAGCGAAAACTCACTGATTACAAGTTGGATACTAGCCCGAAGCTCATCTACGGATTTGAGACAAAGCCAGTACTTTTGAACAAGTTCAACGATAGGCCCGTAATCAACCTAGATAATGGCAGCTTCGATCCAGAATCCCAAGAATCGACTACATCTATTGAGGGGGTGCTATACAATTTCAATACGATCGAGGAATTCAAATCCACCGATAAGAGGGCGCTTATGGCCGAATGGGGGAAAGCACTATTGGCGGATTTGAAGGAGGGAAAGTTGAACCGGAAATTCCGCTTGCTTGTTTTCTCTGACTTGAAGAAATACAAATTCTACTACTGGCTTGCGTTTCCCCTTCTCCATTCAGCGTGGTCCAATGAAGTTGTGGAGTTGACAGAAGTTGACAGCGATATCATTAACTCTGTACAGCGGAATCTCAAGGAGCACCCAGGAATGCTTTTCCAAGCGCCTTGCCCCGAAGAGCCCTTGATCGAATCGTTCAGCGAGTTCCGTGAAGACTGTCGAGTCTTTGTCTTTATTGACAGATGTTTCACGTCGGACTCTTGCCCTTCCGTCTACTTGAAGAACTGCTTGTATGCTTTGGCATTGAAAGGCTTCGAAAGTATTGAATTGATTGTCTACAGGGCTGGAAATAGATCCTTCAAGCTAGTGCTTTCACTAGACGAAACTTTTGATGCTTCAGCAGAGCCACAGGTCACGGGATGGGAGAAGACCCTGCAGGGAAAGTTGGGAGCCAAAATGGCTGACTTGGGCTCGCTTATAAACCCTGAGCAGTTGGCCGATCAGGCCGTGGACTTGAACTTGAAGCTCATGAAATGGCGTGTGGCTCCTCACATAGACTTGGAGACCATCAAAAATCAAAAAGTACTTCTTCTAGGGGCAGGAACTCTCGGAAGCTATGTTTCGAGAGCACTCATGGGCTGGGGAGTGAGGCAAATTACCTTGGTTGATAACGGAAGAGTATCTTACTCAAACCCCGTACGCCAGCCTTTATTCAAGTTTCAAGATTGCTTCAGTGACGAAGACCGGGGCTGCAAAAAGGCCATTCGAGCAGCCGAGTCACTTAAGGAAATATTTCCCGGCATGAAATCCGAAGGCTATGACATAGAGGTCCCTATGATAGGCCATCCTGTCAGCGAGGCTGATGGAGAACGTGCACAAAAAAACTACGGGCTCTTGAAACAACTCTTCGCTGAGCATGACGCTATCTTTCTCTTGATGGACTCTAGAGAATCTCGATGGCTCCCCACTGTGATGGGTGCTGCAATGAATAAGATAGTGGTGAATGCAGCTCTCGGATACGATAGCTACTTGGTGATGCGCCACAGTCCTTCAGACATGGATGATCGTCTAGGGTGTTACTATTGTAATGACGTGGTTGCGCCCAAAGACTCTTTATCTGACCGCACCTTGGATCAGATGTGCACTGTCACACGTCCAGGAGGCGCTTTAACAGCGTCATCTTTGGCGGTGGAGCTTTTCGTTTCAATTTTGCAACACCCCGATAAGCACAGAGCTCTGTTTACCGCAGCTTCGAAGTTTGGGGACGTGCCACATCAGATACGAGGCAGTTTTCACACCTTTTCACAGATGAGGCTCAACACGCCTGCTTATGACAAGTGCTCAGCATGCTCAAAAACAGTGATTGACTTATTCAAAGCTCAAGATTGGACCTTCGTGAAGAACTGCCTCGATAGCTCGGACTACTTGGAAGAAGTTTGCGGCTTAAAGAAGATTCAAGAAGAAGCTGAAATTGCATCGCAGGCTTTGATGGAAGATTTGAGCTTAAGTGACGAAGATAGCCTTTGACGAGTGGCCCATTTTGCGCGCTGTCTTCTGAGAAATGTATCTGTTGATGGGGTCGCTCTCATCGTCTTGTTTACATGATGCGCGAGCGCGAATTAAACTCATAAACAACTACACATCCCAGCTGCACAGATAGAGTCTCTAGTCCCTGGAAAATGACCACAGGGCATCATGAAGACAGCAATTCAAATCTACAACCCCAGGTGGTGAGACTTCAAAAACCTCAATTTCTACAGTCCACGCTACGAGGAGTTGTGTTTGATAGCTACACCAAGCTACCTCTGCTAGATGAAGTCCCGACTTTGGAGGCACAACAGGCTCTTTTGGTTACGGACATTTTCTATGGATTATTGGGGTATGAAGGCAGCTACTTCAAATACAGTGACCGCTATGATCCGCGGTTGATTCATCACCGGATTGCTGGCCCTGATCATAATGTGGCCAAGCACATTGATGTGAGTCTCAAAAAGGTGACCAAAAAGCTTCTCCGATATGGCAAAATGTACTCAGCGCTCTTGAACTTTTGCATGATCTACAACATGCCTGTGTTTGGCCGGGCCAACCATCGGCTATGCCATGAAATCCTGAACCTTCTACGGACCTACCGCACCTTCATCGCTTCGTACCAGGGAAATCCCCAGAGGGGCTCAAGATCACTAACAGCTATTGACAACGCAATACAGAAAGAAATGGCAGATAAGCTTAACCTAATGTATGAGATAGCGTGTCTTATCCATATTGAGACGGAAGAAAGAAACCCTCTCTTCCGATCTGCGACGGACGTCGCAGAATGCCTATCAAAAGACTTTGGTGGAAGAGATCCAAGATTCAGCACATTCCTCGAATCCATACGAAACGACATAGACTCAGCAGGATCGTACATTGGAGTTTCGTCAGACTCGAATAAATTTGAGGTATGTAAAGGAGGGTGTGTGTTAAGAATCGTCCAGAGCAAGATCGCACAATACAACGGAGACAGAGTGTCCTCTTCTTTTCTTTCAGAGACTTTCGAGGCCATAAGCAAGGACTATATAAATCTTTTGAATCTCTGGCTTTCTAGAGGAGAGGTGAATGATCCTTTCCAAGAGTTTTTAATAAAGAAAAACGATCTTCCGGGCAATATCTTCTACTCCAATATGGAGCGTTACTGGGAGGAACTTTATGTCATCAAGAATGATGGTCTCATCAACCACTTTACTTCCAAAGACATGCAAATTAAGTTGCTATCAACGGGCAAATTCCTCAACATTTTTCGACTGAGCATAGGAAGGGCCAGCCTTGAGGGGGTACCGGATGCCACTTTCTCGGGGCCAACTCCAAAGCCTATAGTGAGTCTATACTCCAAAGACTTGACTTTCAAGATAAACCAGTTCTACTCCAGAGCCAATAAGGTCCTTCTCAAGATGTTTTTCAAGGGCTACTATTTCAATGACTTCCTTTCCAATCTCCACAGAACATTCTTGCTCAATGACTCTTTTAGGATTGACTGCTTTTTGGATGCTTCGTATCATGATCTAACTAAGGAGAAGAAGCCCTCCTCAGTCATTAGTACTAAACTGTCTTTTGACACTCAATTTTCAACTAGCAGGACATCAGATACTTGTCATTATGGCAGAGTCACCAACATAATCAAGGAATTCTCAACCTTCACCGTCGATGACAATAATTTCTACGACCTTGCCGAGGAGATCATCAACATCAAGTCTTTTGATACTGAGGAGGCGATAAAAGAAAACGAGCACGCTTCACATGCAATAAAGAAGTTCGTTAGCCAATCATTGCAAAGGGCTCCTCCCGGACTGAGAGAAGCCAAATCGGCCGCAAATCTGGCTGGCACAGAGGAGCTGTCACATGCTAAGGCAAACGACTCTGTCATAGAGGGAGTCAACATCAATGTGAGTCTTCCGTTTCCATTGAATCTTTTAGTTGGTGAAAGCTTCATTTTCGAGTACCAGCTTATATTCAGGCTCCAAATGATTCTTAAATTTACAAGCAAGCTTCTAGACCACTGCTGGAAGGATATATCGTTTTCCAGCGTATGGAACTACAAGGGATACTCGCGACCAACCCGCAAATTAATGTTGCGTTGCCGGGTTTTAGTTTTTCGAATGAAGAGCTTGTTGGTTGAGTTACAGAGCTATATCAATTTCAGCATCATTGAAGCAAACTACTCTGTTTTACGCCACACAAGTGAACAGTTCCAGAAAGAATCAGAAACGGACGCCAGCGGTCAACAGACATCGCCCACGAGATTGAGCCTAAGCAACTCGGCTCTGATCATGCAAGAAGGCCGTTCATCGCCAAGCTCACAATCGCCGGCAAGAGCCGACTACGACCTGAGATGGAGCTCTCAAAACGAGCCTCATTTTTTCATGAAGCAAGCATTCACGGCCAACGACATTTTTGACGAGAAGATCCTGGGGTCGTCTCATGGTCGCATTTCCAAGTCTAAAACAAAGGAAAAATACACTGAAGTCAGTGAATTGAACAATCAGATTGGGAAATACTTAAACAACATTCTCCGGGATTCAATGATCACAAATGGGTTGCTTTTGCAGCTCTTGAGGGGCCTCTTGAATACTGTGCATCTGTTTGGGCTCACAGTGACCCGCCTCAAAAAGACATTTATTCTGATGAACGCCCAGTTGCTTCAAGAATACAAAACTAATTATCCAGACAAGTTCGAGAAAATCGAATTCAGCGAATCTTTGATGAACAGTAGGGTCGCAGGGCTCAACGAGGTGGTGACCGGGTTCTGGTCACGATTCAACGAAGGCCTAGGCGAAATGACCAACGAGCTCGACCATCTTGGCGGAGAAAACCCTGCCTTCGTGGCGCTTCAAGAGATATTCGCTCGTGTATAGCTTGCTTTAGCTAATAATGCATTCGCACTTTATTTATTACCTTCTACTTGACGCACTCTAGTCAAGACCAGCGGACGTCTTGCTCTCAGAGTTGAGTCTCGTCCACAGCACTTTCGTTCAACTCCTTGACAAGAGCGTCGGTGGTGGCATCATCGTAAACCTTGAACCCCTCTTGTTTCGTCACCGATGCTAGTTGCGCGTTCTTACAGTCCAACTTCTCCTCCATGACTTGCTTCAAGATCTTCAAAGCTAATAGTTCGGCTTCCTTTAACGTCAACGACTGATGGTATTCATTCTGCAATTCTGTTTGGGCGCCTTCTGAGCCGGAGCCGATGGCCTTGGCATCGTATTTGTAAAAGGTTCCCGACGGCTCCGCGTGGTACAACTGTGGCCCATTTTCGTCCACCCCGGCAATCAAAAGAGCCACGCCGAACGGTCTGGACATCAACCTCTTCTCGCCAGAGGCACCCTCGCCAAACCTCAATGCCAAATCACATACTGATTGGGTCAAGCTTTCGACCGTCATCTCCTCGTCGTAATACAAGTTGTGGGTCAACGAAGACACCCTAGCGTGGTCAATCATAGACCTAGCGTCCGCAGTCAATCCGGACATGGCGCATCCAACGTGCTTGTCGATTTCGACGATTTTCTCAATGGAAGAAGAGTCCAAGAGGGACGAAGTCACCCTCTTCTCCACGCCCAAGATGACACCCTCTGCTGTTCGGATCCCGATAGCGGTGCTGCCTAATTTGATGGCTTCGAGAGAGTACTCGACTTGAAACAAGCGGCCCTCAGGGGAGAACGTGGAGACCCCTCTGTCGTACTCGGATCTGGTTAAAAACATGGGGTGCGTGGTGTGAAAATGAGAGGCGAATACTGATTTCGCACGGTCTGGAGTTTCTCTGGAGTTTTGTTGAGGCTAGCGGCGGCGCGACATTGCCACATGTGGCTGCGAAACACTGTCCCGTCGGTCTTCCGATGTATCGTAGAAGAGCATACGTATGAGACATTCGCAGATTAGAGATTGGGCCATTAAGGAGGAAATTTGAGTAAGCGGGTTTAAGTGGTGGGAAGTATGCGACATTAAAAATAGGCGGCACTTGAAAGCGTTGAAGGTGCGTAAAAGCGCTGGCACTCGACATACTTAAGGGTGCGTGACAAAAAGACTACAGCAGGGTTAATCAGGAATATATATTATAATTTAGTGCTCATGCCTTTGGGGGAGCTAATTGGACAATCTTCTCGGCAGCTGGGTCCAAGTCCTCGAATGCATACAATTGCAAGCCAGAATTGTTGATCATCTCCTTGGCCTCCTTCATATTGGTGCCTTGCAATCTAACCACAATTGGAATGGACAACTTGAAGTTCTTTGTGGCTGCGATCAAGCCCTCGGCGACGTAGTCGCATCTGACAATACCGCCAAAGATGTTGACGAAAATACCATTGACGTTCTTGTCCGATAAAATCAATTGGAAAGCCTTCTCAATGGTTTGCGGAGTGGCAGTACCACCGCAGTCCAAGAAATTGGCTGGCGCACCACCGTACAACTTGATGATGTCCATGGTGGCCATGGCCAAACCGGCACCGTTGACAATGTTGGCAATGTTACCGTCCAACTTAATGAAGTTGAGACCGTACTTGGCGGCCTCGACTTCCTCTGGGTCTTCCTGGGTAGGATCTCTCCAAGAGAAAACGTCTTTTTGTCTAAACTCGGCATTGTCGTCGAATCCCAATTTAGCGTCCATGGCCAACACCTTGTGGTCTGGGGTTTCGGACAATGGGTTGATCTCAACCTGAGTACAGTCCTTGTCGATGAATACCTTATACAAGTTTTGGACAGCCTTGGCAGCTTCTGGCAAAGACTCCTTGTCGTAACCCAAAACAGAGGCAATGTCCGTGGCCAATTCATCGGTGACGCCAACATTCAAGTCCACTGGGAAAGTTTTGATGGCATCTGGGTCCTTGGCGGCAACACCCTCGATGTCCATACCTCCTTGGGCGGAAGCCACGATCATGGGAGCTTGGGTGGCTCTGTCCATCAAAATGGCCAAGTAAGCCTCGGTCTTGGCATCTCTTCTTTCGACAATGTACACGGCAGTGACTTCCTTGCCTGCCTCGCCGGTTTGCTTTGTGATCAACTTGTGGTTCAACATCTTAGACGCCAAGTCCTTAGCTTCCTCTGGCGAAGAGATTAACTTGACACCACCCTGGAAGCCATTGTCAAAATGTCCCTTACCTCTACCACCGGTCAAGGCCTGGGCTTTGATAACCAAGTCAGAGGTGCCCAACTTCTTGGCAGCATCGAAAGCACCCTCAGGAGTTGTAGCGGCGTAGCCCTTTGGCACACCAACTCCGTATGACTCTAAAAGTGCAGCGGAGCGGAACTCATGGAGAGACAAGAATCTCTTTTGAATAGTCTACGGTTAGTATGCGCTGAACAAGGCCTTCCGGCCGGTCCGAGGCTCTCAGGACGTCTAGCCGGGTGGTGTTTCATGACGGCTAAAGAACACGGCGAATTGGGGACAATTTCCGCTCTCTTACATACTCTAGATGAACGGACAACTCTGGTCAACATGATGGAAAGAATATGTGGGTAGAGCTAAAAAGGAGTGAGGAAACCAGACAAAAACGAGAATCGCAGAGATGGTTCAAAATCACCGCAGAAGCCTCGTCGGACACGTACGGCCCTCGGCTTACATAATCCACTTGCCCGCGCCCGGGGCAAATAGGGACCGATTTCTCCAGGCGACGCGCTACAGGGGTGCGAACGCCGTGCGGGGACATTCAACAGACGAAAGTCTTGCATAGGTCTGACATAACCATGATTCTCCACTACTATGAGTGCCTTCAAGTCCGAAAGTCGGCCTCAACTGCGGGGTCAAGCAACAATGCATGACTGGTTGGGCGGCCTTAGGGCCGTTGGACGGGAATGGCGCGGCGCCATATACACTACGGGCCAAGGGCACGTGCTGCTCACGTGCTTGTATTATAGTCGAACAGGGTCAGCATGGACAACGAATCGCAGGGCCCATGGACAAGATGGGACAAAAATTCCATGGAGAAGACGCGGAAAAAGTCCATTGACAAGATGAAACAAAGAGTTCATGAACAACATCAGACAGAGTTCGTGGACTGATTGGCACAAGATTTACGGACTACATGGAACAAAGAGCCGTGGACAAAAGTTCGATTCTCTCTAAAGGCACTAATGCATGTTCCAATGGCTGGTGAAATTCTCCTGTCATCCCGGTAGACTCAGGTCACAGCCGAAGATTACGTGCAGTCCTAGCATCAGTGCCGATGTGATGTGCTCTCAGTAGCGAGTGCGCGGTGAGCCTTCCCCATCGTAATGAGAACGGCAGTGCATCACAGCAAGGCATCAGTGATATGAATTCAAGGAGAGTGAGGCCACAGTACAGCGATTCGGAGTCGGAGGACGATTATTTAGGGCTGGTATTAAGAAAAGACGAAGCTAGCGATGAAGACGATTTCTCGACCCTCTCCTTTGGCGCCCTAAGCTCTGCTCAGCGCAGACTCAGGGAGGAGGACGCACTTAAGAAGGAAACAGCCACGACTCAACGCAGTACAAACAAAGGGTCTAGTCTTAGAGAAAACAAGACCTATGCGAGGAGCTATGCCGAGGGGCAGCTGGATCTGGATGCCCTGAGCTCGGAAGATGGGCTCTTGGACGATTCCTCGAAGCATGAGAAGAACAACAAGCCTGGCAGGAAACTCAAGCACGCGCCATCGGAGTCCAGCTCCAAAAAACCCGTTTCCAGAATCAGAGAGATTCCAGGCCTTAGAAGCGCCAAGGACTCCAGGCTTTACCAGGATGTCCGGTTCGATGCTGCTTACGGAAAGGCAGACTGGGGTAGGATCAGGAAGGATTACGCATTCCTAGACGAGTATCGTCAGAAGGAGGTGGACGAAATGCAAAGCTTGTTGAAAGATAAGGCATTGCTCGCCAGCATGCCGGAAAGAGAAGTGCAGGACCTCAAGCTCAAAATGCAGTCGTTGAAGTCAAGGTTAGATACCTTGAAAAACCGGGATCTTTCGGATAAGATTGTGGCCAACCATAAGAAAGAGCAGATGAAGAAAATGCGCACGGGTGAGCAGGTGAACCCGTACTTCTTGAAGCAATCTGAGAAGCGGAAGATGATCCAAAAGGCCAAGTTCGACAGTATGAAGAAGAGCCAGAGAGAGAAAGTCATGGAAAGGAAGAGAAAGAGACGCTTAGGAAAGGAGTTCAAACAGCTTGAATTCAGGGGCCAGGAGCAGTGATCCGGCTGGCAGCAAGGCTTCCAGCAGCCATTTAGCGGTCATCTATCGAACTTTTATTGGTGGATCATCTTTATAGACTTGGAATGAGGTAGGCAATAGAAATGGGATATATACAGAGGGCTAGGAGACGTCACAGCATTGTAGTGCAGGGTAATTGACATTAGAGCCCGAGTCGTGGCTATGCCAAGTGTTAATTTTTTGCTCACCTGGAGCCTCCGCATTGAGGCCTTGGTCTGGAGCCTAAACCTTCTTTGCTCCATTTTCATGCATCAACCAGTCCTCGTACGAGCCCTGGTAGTTACCCCGCCTGGTATAGCCAAAAGAGTTGGCCAACTCCTCGGCGGCGGTGGACCGCACGCCCCCCAAGCAGTAAAACACCAATTCGCTGTCCTTGTCTGGCTTCTGGAACCCGAAGCTATCTTCAAATTCTTCCTCCGACAAATCAAAGGCTCCTGGCGACGACTTGAACGGAACATTAAGTGCTCCAGGAATGTGTCCCTCCTGGAACTCGGCCGGCTCTCTGACATCAATGAGAAGAGAATCCTTCTTGGGCGTGGTCACAAGTTCTTTGATGTCTTTGTATGAGTAAGGTTTGGCGGCTGATTGGCTCAAAACACTGTAAGTCCTGATGTTGAGTCCTCTAGCAAGAAGGCTTGGCTTGCAGACAACTTTTGGAACCACACTTGTGGCGTTCCGAGACGCAAAGGTCCTGGAGACAGGGGCAACCGAGCTTCTGGAGAAGGTAGCAGAAGAGCCTCTAAAAAAAGTGGCAGCTGCACTGCGTGCAAGCGATTTTGTATTGGCGAACATTTGCAATTGCCTATGGTTCAATTGGGCGTGTGGTCAAGAGGAACAAGGAGAGATAAGACATTTTTCCTCCCTTTTTTTATTGAGGTCAGAAAGCTGCGACTAACACTACATGCAGGCTAGTGAACCCGGCCCTATCTTTCCGATTCGCAATGGGTGCGAAGCAAATCACCACGAAATCTCTCTTGACAGGTTAGTCGTCAAGCTGCGGGGAGGCGCTTTTCAATTATACTATGTTTCCCTATTTATGATTCGTAGTGTGGTGAAGTGTTGAGCTTCATCATCCAATATTTAAAACAATCCGTCGATTTCTCCGTCTTCATTCACCTCCACATTCATGAAACCGCAGTGCGTGGGCAATCCAGGAATGGTCTGGATCTCTGCAGCCAATGCGTACAAGTATCCGGCACCGATGGAGGCTCTCACATCTCTTATGGGGAACTTGAAGCCCGTTGGTACACCTTTCAATGCTGCATCGTGAGATAACGAGTACTGCGTTTTGGCGATACAGATGGGTAAGTCGCCAAAACCTTGCTTGGTGTAGAGGTCGATTTTCTTTTGTGCTTCGGGCAAGAACTCGACTTCGCCTGCACCGTACATTTCCTTTGCGATGGTGGTGATCTTCTCCTCCACACTGGGCTTGGTGCCGTACAAGAACTGGAAGTCCTTGTTGATGGAGTTAGAAGCTTCGATAACGCCCTTGGCCAAGTCAACAGCACCCTTTCCACCTTCTTCCCAATGGTTGGACACAATGGCGTCAACAGCACCGGCCTTCAAAGACTCTTCACGAATAACCTCGTGCTCTTTGTCGCTGTCTGAAGACATTTTATTAATGGCAACCACCACAGGCAAGCCGTACGCCTTAGCATTGGCAATGTGCTTGGCCAAGTTGGAGCACCCTGCTCTCAACAATTCCACATTTTCTTGAGTGTATTCAGCTGATAATGGAGCACCCGCCTTGACCTCGGGGCCACCTCCATGCACCTTCAACGCACGGACAGTGGCAACAATAACAATGACATCTGGAGCCAAGCCGGATGCTCTGCACTTGATGTTCATGAATCTTTCTCCTCCCATGGTGAAGTCAAATCCTGCCTCAGTGACAACGTAACCTTCCTGCTCTTGTCTTTCTTCTTCCGTCAAATCCTTGGAGGTACCTGCTAATTTCAAAGCCATTTTGTCGGCCAACACCGAAGAGGCTCCGATAGAGATATTGGCGAAAGGCCCGGCGTGAACAAAAACAGGCGTACCCTCTAAGGTTTGCATGATATTTGGCTTAATAGCGTCCTTTAACAATGCAGTCAAAGCGCCCGCACATCCAATATCTTCACATGTGATTGGTTCACCGGACCTCGAGGCAGCGACAACCATCTTACCCAATCTTTCTCTCATATCAGACAAAGACGTGCACAAGGCCAAGATGGCCATACACTCAGAGGCAACGGAAATATCAAAACCAGTCTTTCTGGTCATACCCTTCTCTGTTGGAGCCTCTCCAATAGTGATACCTCTCAAGAATCTATCGTTACAATCAACGACTCTTCTCCAGGTAATGGTGTCTGGGTCGATATCTAACCTAACGAACTTGGAGACCTCTTCTGGGGTCAAATCGTCTGGGTTGGTCTTGGTGATGCCTAACTTCTCCAATCTCTTCTGGAATGAAATCGGGAATTTTCTCTCGCCCTTTTTGGCAGGAACCAAACGTTTGTATAAAGCAGCATCTTTCTGAGTGTTCTCGTGAAATATTCTAGTGTCGATGGCAGCAGCCAACAAGTTGTTAGCCATGGAGATAGCATGAATGTCACCTGTGACATGCATGTTGAACTCGTCCATAGGAATGACTTGAGAGTATCCGCCTCCAGCAGCACCACCTTTGATACCAAAAGTTGGGCCCATAGAAGGTTGCCTTACGTTAGCAAATACGTTCTTGCCCAAATGGGCTCCGAGAGCCTGTGCTAAGCCGACAGTGGTGGTCGATTTACCCTCTCCCAAGGGGGTCGGGGTGATACCAGTCACTAAGACATACTTACCATTTGTCTTGTTCTCCAAACGCTTCAAAATGTCCAAAGACACCTTAGCTTTGTAAAAGCCAAATGGCTCCAATTCGGAGTCCAAAATTCCCGATTCTTCGGCAACTTGGTTAATTCTCTTTGGTTGTTGAGATCTGGAAATTTCAAAGTCAGAAGGGACGGGTGTCTTCAAGTTCAATTTCAAAGGGTTCGTGAAGCGAGGAGTCTGGCTGTTGGCCCTGTAGTGGTTCTTGGAAGCAATCACCACATTGTCTAATAAGTTTGCAACAGTCATGGGTCCAACTCCGCCAGGAACTGGAGTCAACAAAGATGCCACAGAGACAGCAGAGTCGAAATCCACGTCTCCGACCATTCTAGAGCCGGATTTTTTGGTTTCGTCTGGGACAAAATTAGCACCCACATCAATGACAACAGAGCCTTTCTTTAACCAGGAGCCCTTGACGAAGTTGGGGCTTCCAATGGCAACTACCACGAGGTCAGCAGATGCCAAAAAGGCCTGGAGGCTTTCTGGCAGCGTTTTGGAGTGTAAAAGCGTGACATTAGCATTAGCCTTGGTCAACAAGTTGGCAATTGGGCGACCAACTATGTCAGATCTACCGAGAACAACCGCGTTTTTGCCCGTAATGCTGACGTTGGAATGCTCAAGCAATTGCATGATACCTTTGGGAGTGCAAGGCAAGAAAGTAGGGTTTCCGCCCTTCTTACCCAATTCCCCGACATTATGGGGCCCGAAGCCGTCAACGTCTTTGCTTGCAGCCACGGCGTTTGTCACCTTAGTCTCGTCCAAGTGCGCGGGAATAGGCAACTGCACCAAGATACCATCAACATTGACATCGTTGTTCAAGTCAGAGATCTTGGAAAGTAATTCGAACTCAGACACATCCTCATCCAATTTGATCAAGTTGCATTCAATGCTAGCCTCCTCAGCGGCCTTCAACTTCATTTTCACGTAAGTGGAGGAGTCTGGGCGGTCGCCCACCTGGATGATGGTTAAGGCCGGCTTGAAGTCAGCATGCTTGGCTTGTATCTCCAGGATTTCGCGGTGTATTTTTTGGCGGAGCTCGGTTGCTATGACCTTGCCGTCAATTAGTTGTGCACTCATTACGATAATCTGCAAAATAAGAGCGGAGCGGAAGTTCCAAGTTTTATATCTAGCGAGCCGCTTGACTCTGGCGCGCGAAGTCAAGTTTTGGAGAAAAAATTCACCTGGGCACACAACCTTACCAAAAGTGGGAGAGACGTGCCAACACAGCCAGGGATTGGATTAGCAGAGCTAAGATGATACCTTGAGTATGGTATCGTCTAGCAGTATATAAAAATCCGAGATGTGGCTTGCTGAGACCGTTGGTGCCGGTAACTCTTTTTGTTGGAGTGGACCAGGCTCACGTGTTATTCACAATCTTGCGCGCAGCTTCTTTATCGGAGACGATGCCATCGTCGCGCCGGAAGCGGCGCGCTTTCTATTAGAGTACCTGGACATACAAAAGCATCTGGACACTCGGAATGAATAAGTTCGACACTCATCACTCGCACACGCCTACATCACTAGAGCTTCTCTCGAACACGTCCGCCAAGATCTTCAAGTCCTGAGGAGACCCTGCACTGAAGTTCTGCACGTCAAAGCGACTGTTGATGGTGCTCACCGCCGTTCCCGGGCCAAGGTTGACTAAAGATCCCACGCCGCGATCCTTGAGAAACTCGATCGACTTTTTCCACTGGACTGGCTTGGAAGTTCCGAGAACCGTATTTGCGTAAACATCACCTTTCGACTCTGCACCCGAGAAATTACTCACGATGGGCTTGGTGCCTTGACGAGAGTGAGTCCTGCACGAAAGCAATGCCGGCTCGATGGTCTCGAGGAGGCGGTTGTGGAAAGGGACAGAAACCGGCAACCGAGTTTGCTTGAGAACGATCTTTTTGGAGCCGTTCAAAAGCAGCACCAAGTCATCGAGTTCCAGAGCAGTGCCTGACACCGCAATCAGACTCGCATTATTCGCGCACGCTAGAACCCCACGTTTGGCCGCAGCATTGTGGACAAGCTCGTACAGCAGTGGCTTCAATAGAAGGGACCTCATTTCGTACTTTTGCAGCTTCACCAAGTCTTGCATGAGTTCGCCCCGCCGGCGCACAATGGTGACGGCCTCATCAAGGCTCAAAACGCCAGTGAGTAAGAGCACCGAGTACTCGCCGAGGGAGTGGCCTAAGAAGTGGGACACGCGGGCGTGCGTGGCCAAATCCACGCCATGAGCCTTTTTGAGCACCTCAGCAATGACATAAGTGGCGGCCACGATGGCGGGCTGAGCATTGGCGGTGGAAAGGCCCCAGGCGTCTATGGATGCAAGAGGTGGGGCCAAGAGATGACGAGTGAAGTTCTCCTGGAGGGAATCATCGACACACTGCAAGGAATGGGAGAAGAGGGGCTGCATCAGGCGAAACTCGTAGAGACACCCACGGGGAAGAATGCCTTGACCGGGACACGCCACGGCCAACTTGGACAAGTGCTTAAAAGACATGTTCTGCCGAGATGCGAACTCTCGCGATAGAATTAGGTAGCGAAGCCGCACCACGCGCACCTATGGTTCGACTGGCTACGAATGATGCGATAGTGTTGCGATGTGGGGGATATGATTGGAGTCAAGCATTTTGATGGTGGAAGGGTGTATGGTGGTGAAATAATAGACATCCATGATTCCACGGTGCACAGTTTTAACTGGCATTGTACAAATATCACTAGATCAGGAGTCTAGCGGCGTAACCACACTCAAGCTCTCACTTCACAGCAAATAAAACAGCTACAGAACGGCCACCCAAAAACGACTGCCATAAGCTCTTTTGACAGATGCCTTCTTTCAAGGCATGTGACCGAATACGACTGGAAGAGCGGAGCTTTGACATTTCTTGCTTGGAAGTGGCACCGCAATTTCGTACCGCCCGAGCACTCCCCATAGGCCACAAGATCAATCTGGGATATTTGATGCCCGCGCTATTTTTTTCAATTCCACACCATTTGCGTGAATTTGCGTGAATTTGCGTGAATTTGCGTGAATTTGTGGAAATTTACGTGAATTTGCGTGTTGGAGATTTATTCAAGATGTTTGATCTTACAGTCGGGCGCCAAAGAAGGCCTTGTGCGCAGCGGACTTGCCAACGCAGAATTCCAGGGTAGGGACGCGGCCTCCAGGGCGCCAATTTTTTTCCTTTTGGTCCAGGGTGGCAGGCCGCGGTGCCAAGCCGGCGCAAAATTAGGCTACGAGTGCGGCACCGTCCATATCTGCGGCGGTGGGAGCTTCACGCCCATGAGGCTGGGTCGCGACCCGCGCTCCCACTGGCGGGATCTTTTTTTCCCCGACGGGAAATTTCTTCGTTCCAAAACACCCTCTGCAGCGTCCAGTCGTGACAAGTCCCTCCGAGCGCCAAAATTCGACCCACGCCCGCGAGAATCTGTTGCAAGATATTCACGCCCGAAAGGTTTTGTTGCCCGAAATATAGAGATCCTTAAGGCTAATCCACGATCCAGGCTTTTTTTTGGTGAGTATTCCTGCCGACACACGCGTAAACACGGATAAACACGAGACACCACTTGTGATATTATGGACATGGAGCAAGAAAAAAACGCCCTCGTGGCATCACTATTTGAACTCTCAAATGCCGCTAACGACGCCGCTGTCGCTACAATCAATTTCTACAAGAAGTTGGTGGGAGAGGGCGGTAAGGGTGCTGGACAGACCCTAGCTCAATTGGGAGACGCGGTATCCGAAGTAATCAAGGAGGTCGCTGCTTCCAGAGCGATTGCGGAGAAGGCCGACGCTTCTCAAAATACCACCGCTGATGAACCTGAGCATGCCTTACTGACTGAGGAGGCTTCTGCCGAAAGCTCAACAAAATCCCAAAAAACAAAGAGAAAGCGGGCGGAGAAAGACCCCAACGCTCCAAAAAAGCCATTGACCACCTACTTGCGGTTCAGCCTCTCTGCTCGTGAAGATTTGAAAAAGCAAAGGAGTGAAGAGAACCAGCCAAACCTTCCTGCCAGTATGCTCAACAAGATCGTGGCAGAAAAGTGGGCCAATTTGGGTGAGCCCGAAAAGGAGGAGTTGCAGAAGGCATATGATGCTGAACTCCAGCAGTACAAGAAAGATTTCGACGCTTATAAGGTGCAGAAAGAGAGAGATGATGGACCTTCCGCCGCTCCAAGCGAAGATGCGGACGCGGCAACCCCAAAGCCTGCCGCAAAGAAGCAAGCGGTCGAAGAAAAGACCCCTAAAAATGCCGACGCAGAATCAGAGGCTTCTTCTCAAGCGCACGAGACAACCGCCGTGCCAAAGAAGGGGAGCGTTTCAAAGTCGCCCGGAAAGACACCAGCATCATCACAAGAGGCTGAAACTGCTACCGAAGAAAAGAAAAAGAAGCATTCGAAACGGTCTGGAGAGCATGCTTCTCAATCTGACGCTTCTCAAGGACTATCTGGGACTCCAACCAAGAAGTCTAAGAAAAAGAAGGACTCCGAGGAGAAGAAGCACAAACAGAAAAGGAGCGAGCAGCTTGCTTTTTAGTTGCGGCTCGATGCTCGTGTATTCTAGGCGTTCACTCAGTCTTGCCGTGTGAAGATACAATTTACCTGATGTACTATTACTGATTTTGATCGTTTCATTGTCCCTATTCCATATATATCGGCTTGAATGACATATTAATCTTAACTATTAGCAAAGTTCTAGCCCGCCTCTTTTAAAATCCCTTCTTTTTCTGCTTGTCAATGTGTGCTCTTAAAGCCTTCTGTCTATCACGTAACGATAATTTTTGCTTGCCTTGCACGGCTTTCTTGTGGATCATCATGACAAAGTTCTTCTTTCTGGCCTTTTCCTTATTTGTGGTCGAGTGTGGACCGTCTCTCTGGCCCTTTCTTGAACCAAACTTCTCTCTGTCATCTTTACCTTCCCTGGCATGGGCGATCCTCTCCTCACGCAGTTGCTTGTACTTGACCTTTCCAACCAATTTCGTAGAGTCCACTTCCTCCTCATTGTGTTGAGTACCGAGAATTTTATCCACACCAGCTTGGGTTCTCAACTCCTCCAATTTGGCAAAGTCAGCCGGTGTCAAGATTCGGCTGGACAACATATCTTGCAATGCCTTCTCGGCCGCCTTCTTATCCTCAGTTTCCTTGGAAGCATTGGATTTGGAGCTCTGTACAACCTTGGCTTTCTTCTTTGAAGGCTCACCTTCATCATCGGAGAGCTCGAGGTCAGAATCTTCGTCGGACTCAGCGTTCTCATCCTTAGCATTACTCTCGTCATCGGACGACATGTCAATATCAATCTCCTTGTCTGAGTCGACCGTGACCCATTCGCCCTCCACATCGTCGCTTTCCAGGTCCACCTCCCAGTTTTTCTCATCCTCTTCGGCACCGGAACCTTCTAGGCCTTGTTCCTTCCTCCACTTGGCTAGAAGCTCAATTCCTGGAATAGATGTAACAACGGAGCTTTCCACACCGAACGATGGCAACTCCTTTTTCTCGCCGCTCTGCATGGCCATAGCTGCGGTTTTGCCTCTATCCTTCCTCTTCAACATGTCAGGAGCAACTTCTCTGTACAAGGATATCAACGACCTGGCAGCCATCATAACGGGCTTGGATTTAGAGCCCTTGTACTCGGTCAAATCCTGCAACAATGGGGGATCGATAGCCAAAGGAGCTCGAGCCAAAATCTCTCGAATCGTGTTGATACCTGCGGCTGCAACCTCTGCAGCCACACCATCACTGACGAACTCATCAGCCACTTTGCGCACAACAGACATGATCGATTCTGGGGGTACCAAGTCGTGGGAAGCCTGAGCAGCAGCAGCCATCACTTGCGTAACGTCTCTCTGACGAGGAGTCAAGTACTTTAAGAAGTAGGAGTAGAGCCCCAAAACGGTCAACTTGTGCGTACCCACTAACCTCGAGATGAGGTTCATGAAGAGGATCTTTTGCTCCAAATTAAATCTGTTGGAGTTTTTATGACTCAAGTTGTCTTCGAAAAGCTGTTCTGCAAAACCTTGGGGATCCCTGAGAAGATGAATGGCCGAGAAATTCAAGTAAGTGGCCGAAATTTTGGGCCCGTTCTTCTTGTTCATTATCTTCACTGCTTGCTCAATCTTGTTCTGTCTCTTTTTGGACTTTTTGTTTCTCTTGGCCTTGTGCCTCAACGCATCCATGTTGAAGGACTCATCGTCAGACAGGTCCTCCTCCAAGGCTTCGGTTCGCTCCTTGTCTGCGCCCAAAAAAAACCGGGCTCCGGCGACCGCAACCTTTATCTCTGGGTGCAATGCCGCCTGGGTCATGATTTCCACGGTTCGAGAATCGTCCCAGATGCCTCGTCTCCACAACTCTCTCGTCAATTTGGTGGCCCAAAAACCCTGGGAGTCTCTCTTCTCCAAAAGATTAAAGAGGAGCGCCTGCGTTGATCGGTTGAGTTTCTGGTTTTTTGTTCCGGTATTCATGACCTTTAGTAAGGAGACCAACGTGGTGTAGATCTGGCGCCGCACGGCCTTCGCGTTTTGCGACGTGGTGGAGGAGTTTTGTGCCTTGCTGCTATAAGCTTGCAAGAGAGGAAACAATGTCAGGATAAGTGATTCTGCACTTATGATGTTCTTGTTTCTCAACATGGTCAAGCTCAGGATGACCTTCTCTCTCAAGTCGGGAGTCAAGTCTCGGTGGTTGTTCAACAATATCATCTTCAACTCATCCGGAAATTTAGCAGTTTCTTTTGGGTAGCATGAACAGACGGCAGTGACGAACCCTATCAAGTCTGCAAACTCCTCGCCCTGATGTGCTGATGGGCTCATTAAGAAGATGTCTCTTAAGGACTCGTAGTGGGAGTATTGCTGGAGAAATTCCTCGTGATAAGACTGAGGGTCCCTTTTCACCACATTCTGGAGCAAGATTATATTTGTGGGCAAAACAGCTGCTCTCCTAACTTTCCCCATGGCGTAAGGCTGTAAAGGTGTAACTGGGGTGGTATTTTTTTATCTAGTCATCGCGGTCATCGAGTGCTGCAGGTACAGGACCTCTGTGGAGAGACAGCTTTACTACACATACAATGCGCTCCGAATTGGTATTGCGGGCGAGACCATGTGCTGGGAAGTTGAATGTCTATAAATTACATAAAGGTGCTGGCCAACTTTCTCCGCCCTGAGTCTTGTTTGCACCATGCTCCAGCCATTATTCAGTAAATAATTCCCCGATACTGTCATAGTTAATTTTTTTCGAAAAGGGCTTTTTCTGCAACATTTGCTTGGTGCTTTCGGCTGGTGTCAACATTTTGCCGCCTTCCCCTAGCAGGTGGATTGCATTGACCACTGCAGAGTCGTTGAAGACCGTTTCCTTGCGTTCCTTGTTCTTGCGGCGCTTCTTGGCTTGCCCAGAGGTGTTTCCTGTCAACTCATCTGCCTCCATTTTCAATCTCTTTTTCTCCTGTTCAATCAAGAAGTCGTGGTTAAGCGCTATCCATATCTGTTCCTTCTGCAGCCTCTCCTCTTCGCCTAGCCTTATGTTATCCACCTCGTCATCGTCCTCGTCGGAGTTTATCAACTCATCGTCTGGCACCCTTGAAAGAACCTCGCTTGTTGTGGGATTGTTTTTGACCAAATTTCTGGGCCGGTCCAACTCAATTCTTCTGGCAATGTCGGCTTCAGCATTAGCGTCCGCTGGCGTTTTGTATACGGATTCGTCAAGTTGTTTTTGATGGCCTTCAAGAAGTCTGTCGAGGGCGATCTCCAAGTCTTCTTCGGTTAGTTCTCCTCCGAGAAGAACCGCCTTCATGAGCCGGTTTTGCCGCGTTTCCGAATCTTCTGCGTCGGGCTTTTTGGCCTTTGTCGCTCTCTTCTTTCTTCCAGTGTCGCCGGTTGACTTTCTTGTTTTTGTTTGTCTCTGTTTCATTCTTCTTCCTCCGACAAAGCCTTCGTCTGAAGCATCCATGCCCTGGAGTCTTCCTGGCTTTCTTTTATCACTGTCTGATCCTACAAGTGCTCGACCAGCTTGTAGGTGTTCAGCATGCTTTTCTCGAGCAGCACAGCTCCTCAAATTGCGGATTTTGATTGCAATAGTTGCGTGATGCAGCTCAAAGTCTGGGTCCGCTTTGTCATCATTATCCGGCAAGTCACTATAGCCAAAATCACTATCATCATCATCAGATGGGACGAACAATTGGTTTACTTCGGGTCCCTTCTCTGTATCGCTTCTAGCTTCATCTTCTTCGACCTCCTCTGCACCGGTCGTTATTATAGATTCTTTGGATAATGCCTCTGTTGTAGGCTCTGCAGTGTTTTGAGAATCATCTATATTTGAAGATGAGCCCACAAGGTTACCACTCTTTTCACTAGTTACTACCGACTGAGCTGATTCTGCAGAAGTCTCAACATGGGCACTAGTATTGTCAGGACTTTCAGCGGGGGTATTACTGTTTTCAGAACTTTCAACAGGTACATGAGGATTTGCAGGATCATCAACAGGTGCATCAGAGTCTTTAGAACTTTCAACGGGTGCACTAGTGTTTTCAGAACTTTCAACATTCGCAGCAGTGTATTCGGAACTTTCAACAGGTGCACTAGTGGTTTCGGAACTTTCAACAGGTGCACTGGCTTCTTCAGAGTTCATTAAATTTTCAGTCTCCCTAGTGGTTTCAGAATCCAAGGTTTCAGTCAATGAGTTTTCCTTAGGATCTTCCCTATTCCCCAAATCATTTGTTGCTTCTTCCGGTGTTGTTTTAAGCAGTCCATCTTGGGCGGGGGTCCCCTCTATGGTGACCTTAATTTCCTCCGTTTCGGATTTATTAATAGTTTCATCCCCACGTGCACATAAATTGGGCGACAGCTCAACATCTCGACTCGGGCCGTTTGCTTTATCAACCGCGTCGGTGGCACTCTTTGTGGGCTCCTCCTCTTGATCTGAGTCTCGATCAGCCATGAGCTCGGACTTGATTAAGCCATTATCGGCAAGAATATCTAGTTTTTTGAACAAAGCTCGTTCCTGGGCTAGTTTTTTGTATGCTTCCAAGGTCTCACGCCTTTGCTTCATTAGCCTTTCAATTTTCTTTTCAATGCGACGGTTCTTGAGGTAAGATGGAGGCCTTGAGGAGTCATCCACACCGGAGGACTGTCTGAATTCTGAAACAGAGAGCTGTGCGGACTTTGTGTTCTTAAATTCATTCAATCGCTTCTGGAGGGTTTCCTCCCCCACTCGAGCCACAGCCACAATTTCCGCGTGTGATCGCCTGAAATTATTCATTCTTGCCGCCAATAAAAGACAGGCCCCTGCAATTCCCGCCGGTCTCCTTCCCTCGTAAATCCAATCCGAAGACATTCTCAGCGCTATCTTCGTGGCATCTCGGCACACTTTAGCGGTGTAGTCACCAAAATTAAGTCTCTCTGCAAAATGCTGCACGAATAAAGAAGGGTCCGCTAGTGGCAATCTCTGGATTTGCAAAGCACGTACAAGCTTGAGGTATGTTGCACCTAAGGAGTACACAGAGATCTGGAGTCTGGAACTGAAGTCGATCAATAGATGGTGGGTTTTTTCATGACGACAGGCCACATAAAGACAGGCTGCAATGACATTTTGGGATCTCCGGCCTTGTACAAAGTTCTGGACCAAAGCTAGTTTGAACCAGCCACAAGCAGACTCCACTATGTAGTCTGGAATCCTCATTACGCCAGCTATCGTGCGGATTTTCTGTTTAGCATTCATGATTGTTTGTTCTCTGCTCTCCAAGCTCGTTCTAGAGTTGTATGCTCTGGTCTGATCCGACCCTACCATGGCACCTTGCACCATAGCGGCACCATTGGAGGCTTCTCCAAACTGCACTTCTGACACAATGGGGTTTTCTTCCTGAACAGACCCACATGCCAGACATGAAAGGTCACCAGAACTACTGGTTAGGTCTCTGGTGAGCTCTGTGCTGCCACAGTTTCTGCATGATTTAATGTTGGTGCTTCTGCTCATTGCGCAAGGGTGTGGAAAAATAAAACAGTCCTGGTCTTGCTGAGTCAAGACGAAAGCAAAAGGTCTAGCAGGTTATATAGCGCGTCAGTCACTTGATCGAATGGGATGGTGAATGGTGGGTATTAAGTTGACACAATGACTAACTTGGTCTTTTTTCTGTTTGGTATCTCAAGAGTGCAGGGCACGTCGCGGTCTTGGAAGATCGGTTGTAGCGCGTTATGAAGTCTGGTGGTAGCTTAAGTGTAGAGTGGCACCTTACTTATTTGGGGCAGCTAATAATCTCGGGTCGATGGCCGATGTTTGTAATATTCTTGGCGATTTTGCCCTCTGGCCATCAACGCACTTACGGTTGCCGGTTTTTGAAGAATTAGTCGCAAAATGCCAGAATAAAGCCTTTAATAGGTATCATGCCTGACTCACGCGAACAATGTGTTACTGCGCGCGAATTTCATGACTCAAAACTCCCACACCTGCTTATCGCTCGTACGGTTTACGGCCTGATTCTTGAGTCGGTTCTTGATTGCCACTGAGCACACCATCCAAGTTCGGTGCAGGCCCTAAGATACAATACATGCTAAAGAAAACGCTCTTTTGTCCTCTTTTGCGACCTCTAGGGATGTACTGGAGTGTATGTTTTGGAGAGTCTACTTCCGCCGCGCGCTCACTAGCCGTGTGCGCAGAGGTGCATCAATAATAGAAACTGCTTGAACATAGGATGAACTAGGCCCCGTCCTTAAGAAAAAAAATTGTCTCCGAAAACAATTCGGGTTGCTGAACTGACTAAATTGCTTGAATGTTTTTTTATCGAGAATTATAATACCACCATCGGTCTATTCATGCGAAGGTGGACATCCTTATCTTGAGCCCATTATTTAATATTCAATGTATGATGCTTCTACAGCTGGTTGGTTTTATTCTTGGTGGGGGAGGTAGCCTCTCGGATTATCTTTAGCTCATAAACTTTCTTTCTCATTAAATGGAAATGTCTTGGTGAGTGCCATTACATTACCCATTGCGGTCTTTTATACACTACAACAATAATTGTGGCTCACGAGGCATCAAAGTGTACTCGCAGCGCTCATGAGCTCCAACGCAGGCGGAGCAGACACCCACAATGAGCAATAGAGCGGCGGTTCGCCAAAACCGCACTACCTTCGGCTTTGCAGGCCAAGATTTCCATCCTTCATATGGCTCCCAAAATGCCTCCCTACAAGCAAAGCCCAGCAATGGCTCGCCCGATATAAATGACTCCAGTTCCAGGAGCAGCTGGTTCCCTCATGCACATATCATTCCGGTGGTTCTCCTGGAGCCGCGGGATGTGCTCCAGAGTGAACGTACTTTTTTAAGCTTCATTCGATTTGCATTGTCGTTGTTCTTCACCTCTATCGGCATGGTTATTGGGTTCCACCTAGACTCTGGACTGGGCTCGAACAACGACAACGACAACGACAACTCTGGTGAACCTCGGGTCCAGTCGTCTTTGTTCAACCATACGGTATCAATTATACTTATCTTCTTGGCCTTTGCTACTTTACTAGTGGCTGGAGTCAACTATTTCCGGACGGTGCGGAGATACTCAATGAAGAAGATCAAGACTCACAGCACCAATAATACTATCATGGTGGTGTGCATCACGTCAGTCATCGTGACACTTGCGTGCCTCAACATCTCATTGATTGTGGAGAGGTACTTGAAGGATCAGTGAATCCCCTGTGGTATTGAGTGATATGCTCCGCCATGGTATGTTCTAGACATGCTTGCTTGAAGACTTCCTGCCCGACTTTTGCTCGCGCTTTTTTTTATTGATTTGCCTCTTTTCTCCGAAGTTTTCTCTGTCCATGTCCATAAGGGCCTCTCTCTTTGCCGCGCCTATCTTCGAGAGCGAGGCATCAATCACCTTCTCGTCCGTCACATCCTCTAGCACCTCCATCTTTTTGTTGATTCTTTCCTCGATGGCGTGGATCCGGCCCACATCTCTCTCGGTTACAATACACACCGAATCACCCGACCTGCCTGCTCTGGCGGTTCTTCCCGATCTATGGATGAAATCATCGGCGTCTGCAGGAATGTCGTAGTTCACAACCAACTCGACCGTGGGGATATCCAACCCCCTGGACGCAACGTCGGTAGCGATCAAGATCCGGGCGGCCTGTGCCTTAAACCGGTGCAAAGAGTTGGTTCTCTCCGTTTGTGGCATCTGTGAATGAAGTGAAGCCACACGGAAGTCCATTTTCCGGAGGGTTCGTCTCAAAAGCTCCGCGGTGACCGTCCGGTTGACAAATATGATGATGTTGGCTTTGGAGTATTGCTCAAGCGAAACAATGAAGTGGAGATATGCCTCCTTGACGTATGACGGAATAAAAACATAGTAAAGCAGTAAGCTCGAGGGGACTGCAACCTTGTCCACACTTTCCACCTCGTACATGAAAGCAGGTGGCTTTTCCCCAGACAGCGGTTTCTCTTTCAACGAACGAACCGCATCAGTCACAGTGGCGGTAAATAAAAGCGTTTGCCTGTGTGATGCGTCTGGTAGCACACTCAAGCATCTCAGCAAGTCCTTACTAAAGGTGTTGCTCAACATACGGTCTGCCTCATCTAAGACGAGGTACTTGACGCTTCGAAGACCCTTGATGGTATCCTCACCGCTATTCAAGATGTGGTCAGCCAACCGACCGGGGGTTGCAATCACAAAATGAGGTCTTCTTTGTATCTCCAACGCTTGCCTCATCATATCCTCTCCTCCCACAACCAAAGCAAGCTTGATGTTCATCTGCGAGCCCAAGGCAGCAAACTGCTCTGCGATTTGCATAGCCAACTCTCTTGTCGGAGTTAATATCAATCCAAAGATTCCCATGGGGTCCTCGGACCACTTGGTGAGCATGGGTGCTCCGAAGGCAATGGTTTTACCGGACCCTGTCTTTGCTCCTCCAATGCAATCCTTTCCCTTTAATATCTCAGGGATGCAAGCCTTCTGGATCTGGGTAGGTGTGTGTATCTCCATGGCCGCGAGTGACTCATCTAGCCACTTGGCTACGCCTAGGCTTGAAAATGACATCACGGTTCCTTTACAGAGATGTACTTGAGATGACATATTTTCGCACTCCGATGCTCATCGTTGCTTGACTGCAGTTGGGAGAACGGAACTCCCAAGACAAGCTCCGGCGGCATAGAGCCCTCCATCACTGTGATCCTTCTTACCTAGTTGTTTATTGCTGCCTATTTTTCGAGTCCCGGAGCCGTTGGAAGAATGGCTCTGGTCACGTGATCCACGCTATATGCGAGGGCGTACCACCATCTCTGCCCACCATCATGCCACCAAGGCTCACATTACGGTGCTTCGCCTCCTTGGCACGAATTAAAAACGAAGCGGCCTCCAATATCAAGCATCTTACGGCCATTGATCTGGACCCATACGCCACTATCCCGAGTAAGACATTCTTCCCGGCCTCATACGCGAAGCCTAACAAAACGCATGAAAACATAAGTTACTTGAGCAAAGAGCCCGACAGTCTCGGGCTCAGGGACACCTGTATCACCATGTCAAACTACTTCAGAGGCGATCTGCATTACACACAAAAGGTGTTCAGCGGACAGCACCAGAATTATAAGCAAGGTCAAAAGGTCGAGCAGCGCACCTTCGTGGACTTGCGAGTAGTCCGTTTGCAGAGCGGCAAAGGTGGAAATGGCTGCGTTTCCTTTTTTCGGGATGCAAGCCGCCCTGTGGGTCCTCCAGATGGTGGAGACGGTGGAGACGGAGGCAATATATACATTCAGGTGGTGAACAGCATGGGCCTGTTACACAAGGTGAAAAGAACATACATATCCGGAAATGGAAAGCCTGGTACCGCCAGCCAGCTCGATGGAAAGCGCGGCGATGATATCATCCTCGAGATACCGGTGGGAACGACGATGCGGTGGATCCCAGATCCGGTGTTTGTGAAGGATCAAGGCCGTGAAGAGGGGAAAGACCTCGCCGATGTTAATGTGGCGTTCAAAATGTCCAAAGATAAGGACATTCAGCTTTTCAAAGGAGACTATGTCCCAGGAGAGGGGTGGCAGTTCAAAGAAAAAGATGAAGAATACCACCGTGAAAAAGCCTTCTTTAACGAGCTTGATGTGCAGGTGAAGGACTACGATCGAGAAATTATAGCTGAGGAGTTGATGTTCGACAAGTTCCCCCTCGAAGGCATTGACTTTGATAAACCTACCGAGAAACCTATGCTTATACTAAAGGGAGGAAAAGGGGGAATGGGGAATATGCACTTCTTGACCCCCAATATTCGTAACCCCAGATTCAGCAAGCAAGGGAGGCTTGGAGTTAGCGAGTTTTTTCTTTTGGAACTAAAGCTCATAGCAGACCTTGGTCTAGTGGGACTCCCCAATGCTGGAAAGCTGAGCTTGCTACGAGCAATCTCCAAGGCTAGACCAAGAGTGGGACATTGGGAGTTCACCACTCTTCAGCCTACTATTGGCACAATATTCACACGCATCGACCAAGACCCTTTCACCGTGGCCGACATTCCTGGGATTATCAAGGGTGCCTCGCAGAACAAAGGCATGGGTTTGGACTTTTTGAGACACATCGAGCGCAGTGGAGGTCTAATTTTTGTTGTGTCGTTAGAGTCCAAGAAACCGGTGTCTGATTTAAAGCTTTTGATTGAGGAGATCGGAGAGCGTAGAATGGCCAACAAAAGGGTGATGGTGATTGCCACTAAGGCTGATTTGGTGAGCAACGGTGCTAGATATGCTCAGTTACAGGACTACATTACGCGTGAGAATAAAGCATGGAGGTGTATCCCAGTGTGTGCGCCAAAGGGGGAGAATATCAATGAATGTATCCTCATGATGGGTGAGATGGCCAAAGAGGGAAAAGAAGCGGCAAATTGATGAGGCCAATAAGCTCATGGATAAGCAATTCAGATGGCACAACGTTGTAAATCAAGGGTGCAATATTCTAACGAATCGAATATAAAACTGACGCATCAAAGTGACGAAGTCTTTGCAGGAAATGCGGGGCAGACGCGTCGGACCATCGAAAAGTAACGGCATTACTCCGAGAATCTGAAGCAGTCAAGACAAATGATGAGGGGACGAACGTTTGCGGATTTGATTTCCATCATGACAGCAAGTTGTTCGATCTCAAAGCTCAACATTATGACATGCTAACTTGAGTAGGCAGTGGTTTGACTACCCTTTCTCTTGGACCTGCTGCGGAAGCAATCTGTGAGGAGAGACCCGGGCCCGTGGTGTGCCGCGATGCACCTATGTTCTATTTGGCGCGCACGCATACTCGGGCGCACAATTTTGTGAAATGCGCGAAAAAATTGGGCAAACTCATGTGAGGCATTTGGGGAGGGCGCGTGGTTTTGGGCACTAGACGATCTTACATGCTGCAGTTGACCGCGCCCACTTCCCGTACGCATACCAGACTGGAAACCGGATAATCAATATAATTGGGCGATTCATCTATATGCGGACAATGGAACCTCCATTCTGTCGAATTGTTGTGGCACTACGACCGATCGTGTTCACCAAGTTCGAAGTACGTCCGGAAAAGGCGTCATGCAACTCGGAGCTCTGGAACGTGTCGGATGCTCCTTCGTGCGCAGCCCAGAAAAGCACGCGTCGGCGCCCATCGCCTCACGCACTAATTAGGCCAGTTTCGGCCGATATTTTGGCGCGGCCTGCATTCTTTGATCTGCATGCGCCTCGATCTAACTTCACGTTCCAACCTACCCATTGCCTTGTGGCGCAAGCACGACCACACATACCATGGGAACGCACAAGGGCTCTAGTTTACGGCGTTGGGTGGTACTGGGACTGGTTTACCAGGAACAGGGTTGCTTATCAATACCGTTAATAATTTATTATACTATTTAAAGGAGCGAGTCGCAGACCCGGGCCCAGAGAATTGAAAGTGTATTGGAGTCACTAGGTGAGTCGACTCGAGACGTAAATCGTTGGGCAAGACCAGCTTTCCCGAACACTGGCTTTATTCAAGCCAGTGTCAATTTAGTGCACAACAAACTAGGTGTTGATGAGTCCACACCGGTCCTCCAAAACCCACTCGATCCTCTTGAGTATTTCTCGATCCTGAAGATTGAACGGCTTGGGAAATGTGTAATCGAAGCCCGTCTGCTTGTACAACATCATGTCATTGAGCATGTACTTTGTGGTGACAGCAATCAAACCCACGCAGTTTAGGCTCGGATCACAGCGCACAACACTTGCGATATCTATGCCAGTGACCACGGGCATCTCGATATCTAGAAATATGATTTGGTATTGATGCAAGTTCGAGTAGTCCACGAGACGGGAATCCTGAATAGTGTCAACGCGGGATTGGGGAAAAAGTCTTTTGAGCACTTGGAACATGATACGTAAATTAATCTCATTGTCGTCCACCACCAAAAAGCGGCATGCGGTGTAATTGGGCTGGAACACCTCGTCACTCAGAAGCGAAGCCAATGCCGATAGGGGCTTGTTCATGGAAATAATTTCCAGTTTGAGCTTGCTTTGGTTTTCCCACTTGTCTCCTTGCAATCTTCCCTCGTTGCGTGGGGATATAAGCATCATCAGTGAGGTATTAAAGCATTCGAGGGACGCATGGATCTTATATACTCGGTCCGCGAACTCGCCCGAGATGACAAGCGCCAGTTTGAGCCCACATGCATGTGCATGCGCCGTCGGGCGCGCAGTTCTTCTGCAGACCATCGAAGCCGATTCCAGCAACAGTGGAGAGAAAAGCAACATAAGAGAAGAGGGTCCTCTTGGCGTCTTTGTCTTTAAAGTTGTAGACATGTCCACCTCTTTTGGAGGGACGGCATTTCCCCTTTTCGGCGCCGTGGTACAAAAATTCAGGCGAAGAAGCCAATCTTTGTCGTCTTTGTTTCTAATCCACCGCTTCTCCCGAGAATTCCGCAAGCTCGGCCAGAACAATCCCCAGGGGAAGTCTCGGTAGTGCACACAGCACAAAGCTTTGGCGCTGCCACTCATGCCCAGATTCCTGATCGCTCCACACTGAGCTTCATGTAACCAGAGCCTAGACATGTTTACACCTTCTTAAAACCCGTGCCCTCTCAGTTCTCAGGCTCCGCACAGTCCACCTCTTTGGAGCTTCGGTGTCATACGGGTTCGTGTTAGAAACATCCGCCTCACTGCAGCTGTAGTCCAAAGGTGACACTTCACATCGGTGGTACTCGTGGATCACGTACGACCATTGGGGTTGAGGTTCTTGTGCCTTGTTGTGTGGTGGCTTGTCTCCCGGCTGGAGAGCTCGAACGTCTCTGCGCTGTGCGCATAAACTCGTCTATCGTTTGCAGCACAGATACCGTGTACGCACATTCTGAGCTGTTACTTTAGACCTTTCGTTGGAGCGCTTCCCACTACATGAACTCAGCAAAGAAGCACGAGAAGTGTCCTCCCCTTTCAGACTATAACCCCAGCTTTCTGTAGCAGGCGTGGTGAAAGTGTAACCCTTTTGTATTGTTGTAGGGCATATATCGCATCAATTGTTTAGGTAGCACGCCGCAAACAATTCGCAGCGGAAGCATCAGCATGTGGCTAGAGGAATAGGTCACTTTTAAAGAGTGCTGTTGAAAACTGATGTCGGGACTCATGGCTTGAGTGAGGGCACCTCTGCCTAAGCATAAGGAACGAGGAATTGGGAAAGAGTTCCACTCTACCAGAATAGTCAACTTTACGCGAAGGGCAAAAGCTTGGCCGTGGGTGTAAGAACTAAAACGGCGACCTCTTTCATCTGAAAAATGCTCCACTGCCTAAGTCTTCGCGTTTCGACGAGGCATTGCATTGTGAGGCATATTGTTTGCACAGAAAGCGCATTCTTAATGCGGAAAAGTACGTAGGCGATCTGCATCCAGATAACGGCTTGAGGCTTTTTAGACCGCGTGGGTTCAAAAACATACTATTTGGGCTACATTTTGCATGCACGGCAGGACGATCTGGTTCGGAACTTTGGGCCTGTTTTTTATGAACGCCAAGAACTGGCACGCCCAACTCGCGGCAAACCCCACGTGCCACTTCGGGTTATACCTGAAGGACCCTCCGTAGTAACCCCCAAGGAGATGGATTCTACTAATTTAGCAATTTGCGAAGCATCACTAGGTCCGATGGAATCATGTGGTAGCATCGGCCAGTCTTTAAGCCTTAAGCTTAAACGATTCATTGTCAGCGACGAGGGGACAGCTCTATCTGATAGTGACTCGGTGCCGGAACCTGGGGGGACAAGTTTACCGCGCCAAATTGACAAGTTTCACTGGAGGACCACGCTAATGACATGTGCGCCTTATTTTGCACCTAATTGGACCCGGTGAAGTACAATGCCAGAATCGAGTCGAATGAACCTTTTTGTTAGAGTGGTGATGTCTCTGTGCGTTGTATCGACTCTTTCATGAGACAAACTAAGAAGGAAGAGCAGCCCATTGACGCTGTGTATTCTGTTTGTTGGAAGAAATGCTTCTCGAATTTATGATTCGTCTGCGAGTTTCCGGCACTGCTGGGCCTATGAAGGTCAACAATGGAGTTTGGCGCTTTTTTAGGAGGGAATTAATCTCTATGGCAATCGCCAGCTAATGGCCTTGCATGTTTAGATACCCGCGGCACCCAAAACTTAAGCCATTTAGCGATGCATTCGCGCATTATATGGGAGGCCCGGTTATGAACGATGGACAATAATGGTATGAGGAGGCGCGTGACTAATCCTGATGTCGAATAAAAAGAGCCGAAAGTCGTCTTCAGCGCTATTCAAGGGAAGCATGAGCGAGGCCGTGTACCTGTTCGAAGAAGAACTATGAAACGCTTACGCCAAGATAAATTCGGTCTGTGCAGGTCGTGCGCGGCACTAAACTAGTATAGTGAGTTCTGGGGTAGCAGACAAGAAATGTGGCCTATTCAAAAAAGCTCCTTTATATGATTCCTTGGGGAAACAACTTCAAGAGTGGTGCTTTTCTCAAAAGCTGTCTGGAGCCACCGCTGGATCGCTGGATCTCGAGTGTGGAACACCAGTAGTAATGCGCGCATATCAAGCGCGCTCTTGAGCTCACCACTTGCTTGCAATCCATACTCATGTCGACCAACCTGTTCAAAAGCACAGTCAATGAGTATTTGGAAGGGCTTCCCAAAGTCATACAGTCGAAGCTCTACGATGCTCCTGCTACATGCCTCTCCATTTACCGCTTGCTTCCCCCGCTAGCCAAATTTTTCATTGTCAGTATGATCTTCAACGAAAAGCCGGTGGCTGTCAAGGATTTGGAAAAGTGGTGCCAGCCACATGCACGAAAGCTCCAATTCGACTCTTTAAAGCGGTTGCGTGCCTTGCATTTACTAGAGGAAGATTCTAGTGGTACTCATGTTCGATTGCACCGAGTGTTTCGCAATAACTTCCGAGCTTGCTTGACTGGCTCACAAGCACCCAATGCATTTGGAATCATCTCGTCGTCATCTAAAAAACACGCCGTGGATATAAGGTTTCTTGACCGTTTTGCTTCGCAGAAGTGGGAGACTATATTGCACTTCATGGTGGGCTCCGAGCTACCGTCAATGCCCTCAAGGTCGGTGCTTTCACTCTTGAAGCTGGGTGGTCTCATGGAGAGTTCGGGCTCAGGCTTCAAAATCACAAACAGCGGTTTTCAATTTTTGCTTCAAGATGTCAACATACAGATTTGGACCATTCTCTTTGAGTACTTGAACCTTACCCAAGATTTAAACATGGACCCTGTGGATGTGCTAAATTTCATTTTCATTCTCGGATCATTGGAGTTAGGAAAAGCGTACTCCGTGTCCAGCTTGAGCGAGACCCAGATCAGCATGCTTCCAGACCTCAGGGACTACGGCTTGGTGTATCAACGCTCAGAAGGCTCCTCAATATTCTACCCTACAAGGTTGGCCACGACTTTGACCTCAGACTCCACAGGTTTAAAAACTCCATCTATGGTAGTGGATCAAAGCGTCCAAGACGCAGAAACCAAGGATCAAGATTCAATCTCTTCCCACTCAGATAACCAATTAGGCCAAGTGGTACTAGAAACTAATTTCAAGGTTTACGCATACACCAACTCGCCTTTGGAGATTGCCATCCTCAACTTATTTGTGTCCTTGAAAACCAGATTCGCAAATATGGTGATTGGCCAATTGACCAGGGAGTCGATTAGGAAGGCCCTCTATAACGGTATCACCGCTGAGCAAATCATCCGATTCTTGGAGACCCATGCTCATTCCCAAATGCGTTCTTTGGCCAAAGAGAAGCTTGATAAAAAAATCGAGTTTGATGCTAGTCATAACATTAACACCGCAGGGGGGGCGCCCCAATCGAAAACAGCCGACAATGCCGTTGCTCAGCACAAATTGGAAATTCTACCCCCTAATGTTGTAGACCAGATCAGACTTTGGCAATTGGAAATGGACCGGATTCAAACTTTCGATGGATATCTCTTCAAGGATTTCAAAAACGCAAATGAGTATGATATTCTCTACAACTACGCCGTTGAGGTTGGGGTCTTGATCTGGTCTGATAAGCCTAACCTTCGCTTTTTCGTAACTGCTGAAGGTATGGCACAGGTTGCCGATTTTGCAGGCCGGAAGTTTAGATAGAAGTTTGTTTCACAAAGACCCTTAGCATTTGAGAAGCTGGTAAACGTCTTCAATGAGTTAAAGTCAGACGGCATTGGGCGTGACGGCAAACCAAGAGCGACGAACAAAATTCAACAAAAAAAACGAGCTCGCACTCAGGTTCGAACTAAGGACCAACAGATTTGCAATCTGCTGCGCTACCACTGCGCCATACGAGCTTCGTTGGCGTTCAAAAATTTTAGTATTTTCATATTGTCTATTTAAAGAGATTTTAAAGTTTAGATTGTCTGACCGGCTGCATATAATGACAATTCTAGCCGATAAGTTAAGCTCTGATACACCGCCATCGTGCTGGATGACTAGGGAAATTTCCCATTTTAGGGCTAGGAAGGCTTGCCCCCTCAACAGATGTTTCTATGCAAGGGAGAGTGAACGCAGGAACTACGAGGATCTCATGGAGCTGAATAATAGAAGATCTCCTCCGCTTACATATACTGGGTGTATGCAATCTTGCACGAGCCTAAACTTATGAAAATAACATACAGGTGTTACCAGGCTGGATTACTTGCGTATAAGTATCCTGATAAGGAACTGTTTTTTGGCAATTAGAAGTTATTAGACAGGATGTTTTTCCGCCATGCAAAGAGGAAACTCGATACCACTCGTCAAGTGAGCCATGCAAACGTGACCGGGCATGGTGCGAAGGTAAAAGAGCCACAATCTCACCAAAGGATATTACAAGCGGTTACAAATGCAACCCGCTCAAGTAAAAGCATATAAACTGTTAGATCCACCATGGGTAGCGCGCTACCCATGGATACCAAATTTACCTTCGACATACGCTACCAGGGGAAATCATCGTTACCCCCACTTGGAGAGAGACGGGCGCTATCCCGACCGACTATCTCCGAGACTCAGATGACACCAGCTGCATCTTATCCGATGCAGCGCCGTGGTTTTACCCAAATGCAACGTCGTGGTTTTCTTAGATGCAGGACAAATACCCACCTCAAGGCGCCATTGGCCTAGATAAGCCATCCCAGGACTTATCGGGACGCCTAAGGCAGCCCGAACGTGTGTAACACCCCACTCCGACCAATTATGGCGCCATCGTGCCCCCACGGCGGCTGGAAATGGCGCAACCAGGCCGGCATCTCACCATGAGGCGCCCGGCGCCTCATGCGGGCCGGGCCAGTTTTTATCTATATAAGTTTGGATGATCCCCATTGTTTTAGGGATCATCAACGAATACACCTTCTCTTAAGTACTTGACGCTGAAAACAACTACAAAAGAATATAACATAAACCGTTTACTAAGGCTATAACCCAGAAAATTGAATAAATCAAAGTCATCCTCCGGTGTTACAGCAAGGAATAAGCATACCCAGGAATGTATAAAGCCAAAGCGCAATTCTCCAGTTGAAAAACAAAAAAAAAAAGCAGATGTTTTACTGCAAAATACCTTACATGATTGTAGTACAAGAAGCTACGAGACATTTGAAGTAAGCTAAACATCTAAAGGTGAGGCCTACCTGAAGTAGCCGTCAGAACAATTTTCTTTAAAAATGATTATCATTAGAGGCAACGTTCCTGGAAACGATTCTGTAGCCATTGACAAGCCGTTAGAAACTTAGAGCCCAACGCGAATACAAGCTTAACATCCAAGGTCGCATCATATTTTCAACATGAAATAAAAAGCTGTAAGATTTTTATATTCACGAGTTTGTAAACTACGCTGGATCCAAGCATCAGATGCAAAGAGTTAAACTATAGCTAAGGAAAATTAAATCGACGATTTATACTCAGCGTGCCGGCATCAACCCTGTGGTGCCTTTTTGATGATTCAACGCTGTAATAATACACACTGCCTAACAAGTGTTAGTGAAGTGAACCCGTGCACCATTATTAAGTGAGCATCGAAAAAATCCGATCTGGTAGGCTCATCCCTCACCTCCGAACAATCTCAACAGCCTTCTTCAATGGGTAAGCGGAGAGCTGATAGTTCCAGCGCGATGGAGGTGGATGACTCTTTTCTGTCTCTTCTACAAGAGGAGTACAAGGGAAAGAAGTTGACCGATGCAATCAATACTGTTGATGATAAATGGGAACTTCTACCAGCGTTTCTCAAAGTCAAGGGTTTAGTGAAACAGCACTTGGATTCCTTCAATTACTTTGTCGACGTGGATCTTAAGAAGATTATTCGTGCCAATGAACTTGTCTTATCGGATGTCGACCCTCAATTTTACCTCAAGTATTTGGATATCCGGGTGGGGCATAAATCAACCCTGAAGCCAGGCACCAAGGAGGTCATCATGGCTCCGCACGAGTGTCGGCTTCGTGATTTGACATACTCAGCACCAATATATGTGGATGTCGAATACACCAGAGGTAGAAAGATCATTATGCACAAAGACTTGGAAATCGGACGCATGCCCATCATGTTACGTTCTAACAAATGTGTCTTGGACAACATAACGGAGCAGCAAATGGCGGTTTTCGAAGAGTGCCCAATTGATCCCGGGGGGTATTTTATTGTTAACGGAACTGAAAAAGTGATTTTGATTCAAGAGCAACTCTCAAAAAACAGAATTATCGTCGAAGCCGACGAGAAAAAGGGCATCGTTCAGGCATCCGTGACTTCTTCCACGCACGAGCGTAAGTCCAAAACTTACGTGATTTCTAAAAATGGCAAGATATACTTGAAACACAATTCCATCAGTGAGGATATCCCTATCGTGGTCATCTTGAAGGCGGCAGGAATAACCTCTGATCTTGAGATCCTCCAACTCGTTTGCGGGCCCAACTCCCAATATCAAGACTTGTTTGCAATCAATTTCGAAGAGGCTGCCAAACTCGAAATTTACACCCAGCAACAGGCCCTTCTTTACATCGGTAAACGAGTGAAAACTGTGCGTAGGGCAGGTGCCCCGAAACTATCTCAGCTACAAGAAGGTATCGAGGCCATTGCTACCACAATCATTGCTCATTTGACTGTTTATGATCTTAACTTCAGAGAAAAAGCTTTGTACATGGCAACTATGGCGAGAAAGGTCTTGATGACAATGCATAATCCGTCAATGGTTGATGACAGAGATTACGTTGGTAATAAACGTCTAGAGCTAGCTGGCCAGTTGATGTCCTTGCTTTTCGAGGATTTATTCAAAAAGTTTAACCTGGATTTCAAACTTAATATTGATAAGATTTTGAAGAAACCAGGTAAAACGTCGGAATTCGACGCCTTGCTCTCTATCAATATCCATTCCAACAATATATCAATGGGGATGAATCGGGCGATCTCAACCGGTAATTGGTCTTTGAAACGTTTTAAGATGGAAAGAGCAGGCGTGACGCACGTTTTATCCAGGCTCTCTTACATTTCTGCCTTGGGGATGATGACGCGTATATCATCCCAATTCGAGAAGTCGCGTAAGGTCTCCGGGCCAAGAGCCTTGCAGCCGTCTCAGTTTGGAATGTTGTGTACATCCGATACCCCTGAAGGTGAGGCGTGTGGATTGGTAAAGAATTTGGCTCTCATGACGCATATCACCACCGATGATGAGGAGGCTCCAATCAAACGATTGTGTACTATGCTAGGGTGCGAAGACATTATGAGCATTGACTCGGCCACATTATACGCAGATGGAAACTATGGGATATTTTTGAATGGTACTATGATGGGAACAACGAGATTCCCCGTGAAGTTTGTTAAAGATTTCCGAACATTGAGACGGTCGGGCCGCTTTTCCGAGTTCATTTCGATTTTCACCAATAGCCATCAGGCAGCTGTGCATATTGCCACCGATGGTGGGCGTGTTTGTCGGCCCTTGATTATTGTGGACGACAAGACAGGCAGGCCACGCGTGGAAGCTCATCATTTGGTTAAGTTGATTCGTGGTGAGTGGACATTTGATGACTTCTTGAAAGCTGGTCTTGTTGAATATCTAGATGTGAACGAAGAAAACGACTCCTTGATTGCATTATACGAAAGCAGCATGAAGGAAAGCCCAAATAACAAATTCACCCATTTGGAAATTGAACCCTTCACCGTCCTTGGCGCTGTTGCCGGATTGATTCCATACCCTCACCACAATCAATCTCCCAGAAACACATATCAATGCGCTATGGGTAAGCAAGCCATTGGTGCTATTGCCTACAATCAGTTCCGGAGGATCGACACTTTGTTGTATTTCATGGTGTACCCTCAGCAGCCAATGGTGAAGACTAAGACCATAGAGTTGATTGACTACGACAAGCTTCCAGCAGGTCAAAACGCCACCGTTGCTGTCATGTCTTATTCCGGGTATGATATTGAGGATGCCCTCGTTCTCAACAAATCATCCATTGACAGAGGCTTCGGCCGTTGTCAAGTTGTGCGTAAGAACACAGTTGTTTTGAAAAGATACCCAAACCATACGAAGGATATCGTGGCAGGAATGCGAGTGGACGACAATGGAGAGCCGATTTTTGCGCATGCTGCTCTTGGTCCAGATGGATTGGGCGAAGTCGGGATGAGAGTCGAAAATGGCCAGGTCTACGCTAATAAGCAAGTCCCCACGAATGCCGGAGAGTCTGTTTTAGGTGATCACAATCAGCCCCAGAGTGCTGCAAGCCATAGAGAGACTCCGGTCTACTATAAGGGCCCCGAGCCGTCTTACGTCGACCAAGTCATGATGTCAGTGAGCGATAACGACCAAGCTCTCATCAAAGTCCTTTTGAGACAAACAAGAAGACCAGAGCTTGGCGATAAGTTTTCCTCCAGGCATGGACAGAAGGGTGTGTGTGGTATCATTGTACAGCATGAGGATTTGCCTTTCAATGATGATGGAGTCACGCCTGATATCATCATGAACCCACATGGTTTTCCATCTCGTATGACAGTTGGAAAGATGATTGAGTTGATCTCAGGCAAAGCGGGTGTATTGAACGGCTCCTTGGAGTATGGAACTTGCTTCGGAGGCTCAAAACTTGAAGAAATGTCGCAGATCTTGATCGACAAAGGTTTCAACTACTCTGGCAAGGACATGTTGTACTCCGGTATCACTGGCGAGTGCTTACAAGCATATATTTTCTTTGGGCCTATTTACTATCAAAAGTTGAAGCATATGGTCTTGGACAAGATGCATGCCAGAGCCAGAGGTCCAAGAGCGGTCTTGACCAGACAGCCCACCGAGGGTAGATCCAGAGATGGTGGTTTGAGACTCGGCGAGATGGAGAGAGACTGTGTGATCGCGTACGGTGCCTCGCAATTATTGCTTGAAAGATTGATGATTTCTTCCGATGCTTTTGAGGTTGATGTCTGCAACAACTGTGGTTTGATGGGCTACAGCTCTTGGTGTAACACTTGCAAGAGCTCTGAGTATGTTATCAAAATGACCATACCTTATGCGGCCAAGTTGCTTTTCCAGGAACTCTTGTCGATGAACATCGCCCCCCGGTTAAAATTAGGAGACGTTTTTTGAGTCTTCTTAATACTGCATGAAGCCTTCAGCACTTTGCATGAATAATAAAGTTATAAATAGGCTGGGTTGATACAATAAATTCCAGAATCAATATGACATTTCAATCCTTGGACTTTCCGAAATGAAGGCCCTTCTTAATTCCCTTTCCTACCGTCCCAACGCCTTTGCCTAAACCCTTACCGACGCCTTTTCCAACGCCTTTTCCGATGCCACCCACGGCACTCACGGCACCAAAGGCTTCGCCGATATTGGTAGAGCTCTCGGGACAAACATTGAGAATAAACTCGGGGCGAAAGCCCACTCTAAAGTGGACAACTCCCGCCGGCTTTTCAAGTTCATCCATCAATTCAACATCAAGATCAATCTCTTCGTCTTTGTTGACGTCTTGAAGGCTCATTTCACCAATACCCAAGAGATCGTCTTGGTCTGGGCCCACATCCCAATCGTAACACTTGACTCTAATGACCGAGTCATATCTGTTGGGTGTAGCAACTTCAGTGGACTCGTTCCATGTTGGATTCAAAGTCTTTTTCACTTTCTTACTTTTGAAGAAACTGTCTTTGTCCGTATTCAAGTACAATTTCACATAAGGATCAGACTTGCCGTTTCTATCACCGGCAGGTAAGTCCTCAGCACCCAACACCTGGATCTTTACCTTGCCGATGTTATCAGAAGTGTCTTGAGGAGGGATAGCCGTAGTGTAGATGATAGGAATCCATGAGACTTGAATCTTCACCTGCGCATTCGAGCTCCCTTCCAAGTCAATTGTCATAGGCTTTCCATAGGCATTTCTAAACAATTGAGAAACAGGAAGAGTTGCTTCTGCGACAGATTTTTCGGCTCTGTTGTTATCTTTTTTCTTTGACAAACGAAAGTTTGCTTTGGACCAATCCATTTCTTTGATGATGACATCACCTGTCGTATTAATTGAATTGTTTTTCTCCTTTAACTTGGGTGTGACATAATCGTGGAGACCGTGGTTGTCAAAGAACACTTGGAGGTAGCAGCCAGTTTTGGACACCAGCACGTCCTTGACCTCGAAAATCAATACACCACTCTTATATTCCTCCAATTCTTCTTGACTCAATTTTAACCGATTGTCGTCCTGTTCGTCATCATCGTCTTGTTCTTCAGCATCCTCCTCCTTCTTTGTTCCTAAAATTTCTCTGAGCCTAGACTCTTCCTTTTCCTTCTTGGCCTTCTTCTTGGCCGCCTCTTCTGCTTCTCTCTTGTCTTCTGCCTCTTGTTCTGGAGTAATCACTGGCAATGTAGGGTAGAAAGACAAAGAGTAGTTCAAAACACCCTTGGGGCCCTTCTTGTGGAGTAATTTGGATGTGCGCTTTTTCTTGTCCACAGTCTCAATATAATTGCCCTTCTCATCCTTATGGATAAGGTCGTTCAACTTCACATCGAAAGAACCAAGTGTGCGGTCGGGGCGGTTTCTCTCAACATCCATCACCTCCAAGGTCAACTTTTGATTTGCCGAGGCCAAAGTGACGTAATGAACTTCAGTCCATGTAGGATTCAACGTGGACTCAAGAGCTACTGTTCGAGCTCTTTGTGTTCCGTTGACTAAAAGACGAGTGTAGGGATCCACCTTGCCAATTGTTTCCAAGTTTCGCAAATCCTCTGCACTGTCAATAGCTACTCTCACCACACCAATAGGTGGTGTATAACCACCTGCGCCAGAGGCACCTTCCAACATCACGGGCTTCCAAGTGGTCGAAACTTGAATTTCTCCTCCCTTGGATAACTGAAACCATGGATCTTCGACTTGGGTCGAATCAATCAAATTGTTCAAGGAAGTCTTAACCACACTATAAATTTTCTTATCTGCGGTTCTGAGAATGATTCTAACCCTCGACTTGGAACGGTTGAAAACAATTTTCTCTCTGGTTTGACTCCAGGATGGATTGTTATTACCTTTGACAACGGCGGTTTTGATAAAAGAATCGCCATCAATGAGGATTTCAGCATAGGTAGATACTGCCTTTCCGTCAGGCCCCTTCAAATTTCTAGCACCAACAAGCTGAACCGTAGCCACACCGGTATTCAAGTCAGGAGGTGGTATGATTGCACCGTCAGCTTGCCTTTGAGGAACGAGAGCAGGCATGAAATGCAAACCGAAATCAATTTCACCCACAGGTTTGTTGTTACGGATAACAGGGGCAGTGATATTATTGATCTTGTTCTCATCGTGCAACACATCCATATCAAACTGAACAGACCCAATAAGATTGTCCTTTCTAATCTGGTTACCATTGTAATCATAAACACTGATATTCAATGGCTCAGAGAAAGATGTAATGGGGATATGAACACTTTGGTTCCAAACGGGTTTCGTATTGTTATCAATGTGTTTTGTCTTTTCCAAAACCTCCTTCCCAAATCCAAGCGTACAGTATGGGTCAACGGTGTTGTTCCAGCGACCATAATTCTTCAAATTTTTAGCGGACTTAACCTTCACCACTAAAACACCGATGGCAGAGTTCAAGGGAGCACCAGCCATCAACTGTTGAACATTCAATTGGAAGGAAAGAGGGGAAAATAAAATACCTCCAATGTACTTTTTGACCATCTCGTTGATGAACGGGTACAATCCAGGAAAAGCCAAGACTTCCCAGTTGAATGTAGATTCTCCCAACAATTTCGTGGTGAAATCAAACGAAGGGGGCTCCATCAAGCTAACATTGACAGTCTCAATATGCGGAAACGCAGACATCATTCTCAACCTCACTCTAAGCAATACTTGGAAAGACACATCCGATACCACGACGGGCACACTAATACCAAACAAGCTGGCCTTCACAACCACCTTCTGGTTGACGTTACTCTTCATTTGCTTGTTGTTCGAGTCAGCGAGGTCATTCGGCTTGAAAGAACAACCCCAATCCATAACAACCACGTCGTCTGCTGTGCCAGCCAAGGTTTTCACCCTGTCGATTCTGAAAGGCTTCGTGCCTGCAGTAAACGTGTCGAGCCACAAAGCCTTGATGAAAGCAGGGGCTGGAGAAGCAGCCAAAATAGGGTTTGCCTGCTCGGTGACAATCTGGGAGATGGAAGGCTCTAAGTAGTGCCAGAATTTTTCCAAGAAGACATTGAGCCAGTCCATAGTTTCATAGTCATCTTCGATACTTTTGATGGAGAACTCCCTCTGAGCCTCCTCTCTTAGACTTTGTCTGTACCTCCTGACCGAACTACGGTACATGATAGCAGTAGCAAGCATAATAAAGAAGACTGGTGCCAATGAGAAACGAAACCAGCCCACGATCCACGAAAGAATACCAGCCGCGATCAAAAACCCCACATTGTGAAACCAGTCGCCATAGGCAACAGCAGGAAGGTAGGTGTCGAAAACTGAGCCACGCGACAACAAGTCAGTCACCTCGTCGTAGTCTGTCAAGGCGTCTGCCTTTTCATAATGGCCCACCTCCTTCCATCCACGAAAAGTAGGCTCGACAGATGGCCGTGGGGGTGGCTTCGACTTTGCCTCGGCCAAATCAAAGTCCTCACTGATGGTCCAGTCGATAGTAGTTTCATGCACATCATCAGCGTCGCTAGACTTTCCAAAATCCTTGGAGTCAATATCCTCGACACTAGCTTGTTCAGGCGGTTCCAATACTTCTTGCGGCTGAAATGATTAGTATTTATTTATGTGACACCAATTGCAGGATTGTTCAACATACTGATGTAGCTACTTCGGCCAGCATTTTGGTTTGGTGGGTATGTTGAGAGCACCTTGCGCAGTCCGCTTCAACGAGGGGTTTGCTAGTCGTGCGGCTAACAAGACCCCAAGTGATATCATTGCGCTTTCTTCTATCCTGTGTGCGCTTGACCCCGGCGTTGTGCTGCGCCGCCTTGTATGCCAGACTGCCGGTTGTAATACATTACACCAACGTGTCTAAGCTGGGTTAGAGCAGCGGTAAAGATGTAAGGTAGTCTCAATGAAGTGTCCCAAAAATTAAAGAAATCCTAATTGGTGGTGAGGTGCCCCCAAACCAAGATGAATTAATTTTTTGAGGTTTCTCAACTGAGTTGTCTCTATAGGGATAGAATTGATGTTTTTGTGAAGAGTTACAGACAAAAGCTCGATTGTCCAACAGAGAAAAAAAAATCAAGATAATAGGGTTCTTTATCAAGGCGACAAGAGAGAGTTCTTTTGAGCAAGTTATGGATTTAAGTGGCACAATTGGCCTCCCTTGTTATTCATTTACACCTAAGTTACGAAGACCAAGACCGCGCGGTCCCTTTAGCCTCAGCTCGCGTGATCCAAAGTGAGGTTCCTGGGGTACCTGCTTGTAGGCATTGTTGGCGCATAAGGCCTCATTTATCTACCAAACCATTGCATCTGGCCTAAATAAAAAAATTCCGCCCTAAGTTCCATCTATACCGTTGATCAAAGTGACTCAACTCTGACTGAACCTTAAAGTATTCATCCTGATGCGGCGCATTCACCAGATCATCGCCTTCGGTTTCGTTCTTGCACCCCTGCTATTAGTAGTGGCTGTTGTCTCAAGAAAAGCGGGGCTTGCTAGCGTGTGCAACCTGATCCGGAATCGCCATCAGGACTTACCCCATGGCGGCCCCAAAGGCGCTTGGCGGTACTCACTTGGGTCTAGTTTTGATGAGGGCTTCTCGCTGGTGTTCAAGTCCATTTTTCCAATTGACCTGATAATTCGCTACAACACTTCGGATGCTGTTACCCATGAAATTGTGGCTCGGTACGCAAGCTTCAGCATCGTTCTAACCCACGAGCTCAGGGGCCACTTCACCACCATACCAGGCACTGGCTGCCAAAAGCTTGGTGATGACATGGCAGCCAGCTACCGCAATAGAGTCCTCATTGCTCAAAGAGGAGAATGCTCATTTGTACGAAAGGTAGAGAACCTTTTCGACTCGAATCTCTCGCCTAGAGCAATCATTGTTGCCAACAACATCCCGAAAGATGAGCTCATCACTATGTATCACCGAACCTTCAACCATAACGAGGAAATCGAGACTCCCATTTTGTTCATTTCCCTCGAAGACTATGATGATTTAAAGCTGATTGAGCCGCTCGATGTCGAGCTATCAATATCTACGGTGGCTCTCGATTCCATAATGGGCATTTCTTTACTGATGGCCCTCTCTCCTCCAATCATATTCTTGCTTATCTACTCAGCACTACGGCTTCTTAAGTTTTGGCGGCACCGTCGCATGAGTATCATGAATGAACGCTATGTGGCTCAATTGCCCGTATACATGTATAAGGGAAATCATTTGATTCCGTGCTCCAATTTCTACGAATACTTGAAAGCAACTAAGCAAACTGAAAATGTGCCTTTCACACTGTCATCTTCTGAAGTTTTGGTAGATGAAGAAATCGATGTGATGCTGAACCACGATAATTTCGTGATCAATGGAACTGAGCTCTACTCGTTACGGATATTGGGGCTTCTTTTCTCCAATGCGGACTTTTATCCGACTCTGAAGTGCTCTATTTGCCTAGGACATTTAGTGCCTTTGCAGTCGAGAGTGCTTCTTCTCCGCTGCAAACATATCTACCACGAAAAGTGCCTTTCGAACTGGCTCATACATTTCAAGAAGTCGTGCCCTCTTTGCAACAAAATTATTCGCATTACCGATGGTCCGCGAAGTTATGGTACGTTTGGTAGAGACTTGGAAGCAGCATTAGATGAAGAAGTGGGACGTGGAGGTTCCTTCGAACAGACAGATGATGATATAGGATCGGTGGTTCATGATCGCGAAAGCTTGCCTATACCGCACGTAAATGCTTCCAACCCCCACATCGGTTATAGCTACGCCTCTATGCCTATATTACCAAGCCATCTTCAGGACCTGGTGTCTCCCAGCATTAGCGCATCGTCAGGTTTTTCATTTGTGACGACTCGCTCCCAAAGCATCTTGCCCTCAGGAGCCTCCGTGGCATCTGAGTATCTCACGCCCTCGGCATCAATCGCACACTCTGGAGATGATAATCGGACTGATGCCGCACATTCTGCAAACTCAACGTTGAGTTTCCAGCTTTATTGATTTTTGGAAGCTTGAGATGCTGGATACGTTTAATCTAAAGCTTGGCACTTAACCAGTAGCTCGCACGATGCCAACATGCACCCCGCAAATGCTCTTCAATCACGTGACCGAAAAGACGACATTGCCGATGGGCGTCTATTAACAAAAAACAAGGCGACGTGGCTTAAAGTGAAATTCAAAGCTGCGACCTGACTCAGGTTCCAGCAGCCATGAAACAAGAAAATCGAGACCAGGTCGAGAATGACTCATCGGGTGATGCGGGTTCCCGCACCCCTCCACATGACTTTAATGCTGCTGAGGATCAGCAAAGGCCGAAGAAACGGAAAAGAAAGGTAGAGATGGCTTGTATTTATTGCAGGCGCTCGCATATGATTTGTGATAATTCCAGGCCCTGTCAGCGGTGTATCAAGAGGGGGATTGGGCATCTATGTCGAGATGAGCCCACTGGAAACAGGCAAAAGAAAAACCCCGGAAAGCCCGAGCATGGGCTGCTGGCAGGAGGTCAAATTTCTGGCGATGATACAATTGCTCATCCCAATTCAAAGCAAAACCCGAATGCTACAAATGACCACAGTTTGCAAGCCTTCGCGGGCGAAAACTATAAGGTTCGTGATGACAGTACGGCCGCGACGGCGCTCCGAAACCAGAATCTCAACAAAAATCTTCCGTTCAACCAAGAGCCATTCTTTTATTCAGAACATGCTGGCAGTGAGTTTAGCTCACTAAATGAATTTCTTTCAATGATTGATGACCCAGATTTGGTGAATGGAGCGTTGAACAACGAACCATCAAACTCCGACAACTCGCTTTACTTCCCAATAAATACTGAGAATTCCGTACCAAATGGCTTCAATCAGATACCTCTGTTCTCTCCAGCTTTGGTTCAAAATACTGCGTTCCTTGATGTTCCCTTAGGAGGGCCTCAAAGACATCCCGATCAAGAGTTGCTCCCTGGAAGCACGCACACTGAGGCGGACGCACCCAAAGAGAAGCCTCTTTCCGGCAAAGAGAATGGATCAGACAGCACAAAACATCATCCAGTGATCTCAGATTCCGCCAGAGACAAGTTTTTTTTAACCGCCGCCGATCCCACGACCGAAATTTCACCAGAGGAGCGTTTGAAGCAAGTCATCAAGGCTAAATTGGAGGCGGGCCTTCTTCAGCCTTATAATTATGCGAAAGGCTACGCCCGCCTACAGAGTTATATGGACAATTACATGAACAGGACATCGAGACAACGAATCTTGAAACCGCTTCTGATATTTCGGCCTGCATTCAGGGCTATTGCCAAGACGCTTAAGGATGTGGACTTGGTCCTTGTTGAGGAGAGTTTCGAAAGAATGCTTTTGGACTATGATCGGGTTTTTACGTCGATGGCAATCCCGGCTTGTTTATGGAGACGGACAGGTGAGATTTATAGAGGAAATAAGGAATTTGCCTCGCTTGTGGGGGCCACCACCGACGATTTGAAGGACGGAAAACTTGCAATCTACGAATTGATGAGTGAGGAGAGTGCAGTCAATTTCTGGGAGAAATACGGAGCTATTGCTTTTGATAAGGGCCAGAAAGCTGTGCTTACCAGTTGCAATTTGCGAACTAAAGATGGCTTGAAACGAAAAAGCTGCTGCCTCAGTTTCACAATCAGAAGAGACAGATACAATATTCCGAGCTGTATTGTTGGAAATTTCATTCCAATAGATCCGTGAGATTACACAGTACGAGCTACTAATCGATGCGAGGGTGTAGGCGATATACGGGTTTGCTCTTTTTATCTCATGATATGTATGACTACTCTAGGTCGCTGTCATTGGTGTCCATTGCGTCGTCCATGAATTCTGCGGACTCCTTTCTTGCCTTGGCTTCTTGCTCATCAGCAATTGCCTGCTTTAAAAGTTTCGCTTGAGCATCTCTTACCTTTCTATGCACAGAGACGTATTGGCCCAAAGGCGTATCCTCCCATTTCTCGTCCTTGAGGAATGCTTGTACTTCTGCTTTGTTGGATGGACCATAGTCCACATTTCTTCTCTTGGAAGTGATGTAAGATGCATTGGCATTCAATTTCTCCACGAGCTGCAGAATTTGCTTGTTGAACTTGCCGTTCTTGGAGTTTTTGGCAAACCGCCTGAGAGTTAATACGACCGGCGTGACGAGTTCCGGAAAAGCTATACTTTTGCAGTACAACACTAAGTACTCACTTGTTAACTCGATGAATTGGCTTTGCAATCCTTCTTGGTACACTCTGGTGCCCAAGTATTGCGCTCCCACCTTGATGATGTATTCGAATTCCAAGGCTGGCAAGGGGTTATTTTTCGGTGCCTTTGTGAACGCCGTGGAGGTCAAAATTTCTGAGAGCAATGGGAAGATTGGGATGAACACACCAGTCCCCTGTGATAATCTGATCAAAGAGCGGATCAAGTAAAATCTTAAAGGAAAAAATTGAGGTGTTGGGATCAACCTGATGACTCCCAAAGTGACCTGAACTAATGGGTAGATCAAGGACCTCAAGGGAGATTCGTGCGATTTGTGAGTAATGAGCTCCTTTTCGGGATTGCAGTGTTGAAACAACACCCTAGACCAAAAGTCCAACGAGTGGCAGAACTGCCAGTTGTAGATGATTTTGTGGGCGTCTTTACCTCCATTAGCCGAGCTCGTTGAAGTTATGGTGTTACGCAAGTGAACGGCCAACTGACGAACGAAGTCAAAACCAACGGTATAGGACAATTGCTCATCGATACCAAATAACTCTGCTGCTGAGTTCTTTGCAAAGTTAATAGAGTCTGAAGTGTACACGTTGGTGGTGCTGCAATGTTTCAAGAACAGCGAGTACGAGACCCTCAAGATAACCTCCAACGCCGTTTTAGGAAACTCTCTGGCAGCATTGTTCAAAAAAGCATATGCAGCCACTTGCGTTTCAGTACTTTTGGTGGTGGCCCATACATCTGCCACAGCCTGCACAATCTTCTTGAGAATCTTCCTCAGCGAGACATAGTACGGCAACACCTCGAGGACCGAAGACAATACCAAAGCAGCGGTCTCAGTGTTGTTGATATCATGCAAGATCGTGAGGTAGGCACTGGCCTGAAGTCTCATTAGACTAGCGATCTTTGCTGCAATTGGCTTATTAGTATCAACAACTCGCTGCTCTTTCTTGTTTTTCTGATATGCAAGTAAAGTCTGGATGGCCTCGGGCACCCGTTTCAAGCCCACAAACATCAAGCTAGTGAATACAGTCTCATCATTCACTTTGTAAGGTGTATCATTTTCATCACTGGAATTTATTTCCACCGCAGCCTTGAAGGCATCGATCACCTGCTTAATAGTCTTCAAAGTAGGGTTCTTTTTCAAGCTTCTATCCCACTTGTCCACGATACTGCTGGTGATGTTCATCTGCTTTTTTGATGCAGTTGACCCCTCTGCCTCCGACTCATCTGATCCACTGATGGCGTCCAATGGATTTACTGTCTCGAAATCCAATAAGTTTTTATCGTTCTTTTGCAAGTATTTGTAAAAGTCAGGGTCTTTTTCGGCCAAAGCTTTCATGTCTTGCTTCATCTGTTCTTCATCTTCTTCCTCGGAAGAGCTTTGGTCATCGCTTTCGTTTTCGCTGGCCAGTCCGTCCTCCGAGACAGCATCGAATTGTTCGGATCCCTCAGATTCCTCTTCCAGACCTTCTTGGTGCATATCTTCGGACTCATCTTCGGACTCATCTTCGGACCCGTCTCCACTTCCTTTCCTTTTACCTCCCTTCTTGGCATTTGGGACCTCGAACCCACCCTCAAAGAATGCGTCAACTGACATGTCATCAAAAATGGGCTTTGTGGAGATCTTTTCTTTAGCTTCTGCCGGCTCACCGCTCTTTTTGCTTCCTCTCCTGGAAGCATATTTTTTGTTTTCTTTCTGCACCTCCCGACGGCGGTCGATAGTATGCTTCAAATGCTTGTTCTGAAACTTGCGGGTGGCCTTTGACGTTTTAGCCATTTTGGTTTAGTACGGTTTTGAGGAGGCGGTTTCGAGGAGGGTAAAAAAATGGCCGAGATGAGATGCGCATCCTTGATATTGTCCGGTGTGCAGGCGCGAAGCGTTACCCCAAGTCATACATGGATTGAACGGCTCTTGTTTGCAGGGGTTCTTTTGTTGGTATATTTATGTTACAGGTCCTCCAAATCTTGTGGATTCTTGACGTCGTTCATCTCCATTCAGTCAAAAGATCCTTGGAAGGCCCTTTGGAGCCACCAAATGATCTTGTCGTAAACGATATCATTGGCATTATGGTAGGAGATGGAATGATCACTATCGGGAAAAAAATGCGTGTCATAATTTTCAACTGAATCTTGATCAAACTTGTCCAAAAGCCAGAGTGTGTTCTGAATATGAACGTTGTCGTCGGCAGTCCCATGCATGATGTAAAATCGCTGCACATCTTTAAAATTCTTGGTCTCCTTGATCTGTGCCACTGTTTTGTAGTTCAGGTTCTCCTCAACACTCCCCATATATCTTTCGGTGTATATGGAATCATAGAACATCCAGTTTGTGACGGGTGCAACGGCTACACCATACTTGAATGTCTTTCCGCAGTCGCTCTCGAGGGTCTTCAATGTGAGAAATGCTCCGTATGACCAGCCCCACAAGGCTGTTCTGCTGGAATCAATGAACAGGTTTTGCTTGATGTAGTCACTGACAATGTCTTCCAAGTCACGAGGGCCCCAGTAGCCGATATTTTTGTTTGCAAATGACTTCAACTTCCAGTCATCGCTTCCAGTACCACGTGGATCTATGACAAGAACAACAGCATTCAAAGTGCTGCAAGCAACGTCTTGGAAATCAACCAGAAAAGAATTATCAACTGTGGTGGACCCCGGTCCTCCGTATGCGTGAACAAGAAGTGGATAGCACTTTTGGGGATCAAATCCTGGGGGTAATATTTCAATCATGCTCAACTGAACTTGTGTGTTGCCATGCCCTACAACCACCATTCTTCGAATCCTAGTGGGAAGATTGGTCTTGGACAAGGAATCACTCACGCGTTTGACGTCATTCAAAGGCTCTGTTTTGACAAGGCTGTCAGGGTAGTCATCGAGGTCTGCGAGTCGCAAAAGCTTCTGCCATGGCTGAGAGGGGCCTTCATATCGAATATCAACAAATAGATTATCGGGACTGAATATCAATTCGGCCGAAAGGTTCCGCATTAAAGACTTTTCCTGTAAGTAGGTCTTGCCGTCTTTCTCATTGACTGCAATTTTGGAAAGCCTATTATTTGAATTTGTCCCGAATATGCCGAACACTGAATTCTCCTCTGAATCGTAAGCCACCGAAGACTCCAGATTAATGGGGCCTAAAACATAGGAGTAATTCATCGAGCGTGCATCATCATACACAGCCAAGTTCACTATGTTATCCACAACCACCCGGTCAAAATACTTTTCCGACGATTCGCTTTTGACTGTTGTTATTGGCGCCGCCTTTTCTATCCAGCCATCGTATTCAGCGGCCATGTACAGATTTATAAGCATTGCACGGGCTGATTTTGAAGGTGCGTACAATTTCTTCACCAAAACAGAGCTAAGTCGGTCTGATAGTTTTATGAGAAGTCTATCGGAGTTCAACCAGACTGCATCATAAAGTATGAATTCTTTTGAGAGTGAGCTGGTATCTTCATGTAGCCCCGTTATTTCAGTATTTTTGCTAGAATTCAAATCGTAGGAATAAAGCCTCACTGTTGGGTTCGGTGTACCGGGCCTGGGATACCGAATAGAAGCTCGGTGTGGATAATTTCCGCTGTTTTCATGAGTCTCTTCATCGATGTCGGCATATGACACAGAAAGCTCTTCACTTCCTTTGACATAATAATCTAAGTCATACAGTCTGACTTCGGTATCATTGATAGAAGCATATGCGATTCGAATCAGGTCCGGACTCCACCAAATCATTCGATCTCGGGGATAAACCTCCTCTTCGTAAATCCAATCTGGCTTGCCATTGTAAATGTCGAGGCTTCCATTTTCTGTCACGCTAATGACCTCCATAGAATCAACGCCTAAGATGTATAAATTATGGTTGTAGCCGAAAGCGATATGCTTACCCGAAGGAGAGAACTCAGCAAAATGAAGCTTGCTCAAATTACCATCCGTGGTATGTGGGGGTAGAATTGGCACAACATCACGTGTGTCCGGTGTCCAGATCCAGAACAATGAGAACATAGAGTGCCTCCATTGAGGCACCAGATCTGTACGGATCATATGCTTGGCATGCTTATCATCCACTGAGGCACCGGGGTTTAATATGAGCTCCTTGGCGTAGTAGAATTTCCCGCCAAAATGAAATTGTGTGCTTTCGAGCAACACTTGTTTGTACTCGGTATCAACCTGCTTAATCATGAAGTTTTGATTCTCGGATGTAAGGTAAAATCCTCTTGCAGGCGTGGTGTGTGTTTCAGGAAACTGCGCTGACAGAAGCCACCTAACTGGCACGTGGAAAGTGTGGAACGCGCCAGACCTATATTTTGCAAGCGTCAAGTTCTGGTGGTTTGGCGAGAAGTTGTTGAGAGTAATGTTTCTCCCATTTATGGATGCGATGTTCGTTTTGGGGCCGTGCCACAACTTCAGGGCGTGTGTTTTGGAATTTTCACTGGAGTAATAGATGACAGATACTAGCCATACGGCTATTGCAAATGCGATACAAATGCTTGAATTTTTCCGGTTGAAGCCCTTACTACCTCTCAGCTTGTCTAGCTCAGCTCTGAACACAGGATCACTTTCGAAATCATCTTCATTCTGCTTCGTCCGATTGATTCTGTCGAGCTCTTCAAAGATAACAGAGACCCGAGAGCCCCGCGCAAATGTTGCAGGTTCCGGATCCAGCATTCCTATGTTCTGCACCTCTTGCGGCAGGTCTATGCTATCTGGATCTAGGGGTACATCTAAGTTGTCTGCATCGTGTGATAGGTCCTCAAGAGGTATCAGGCTGACCTCCAGGTATTGATGGTTATTAAAAATCATATTCAGGAGTTTCTGTAAGCTCACTTGGGGAGCGGGGGCCCAATTTGTATGGCCTTGTAAGGAAACGAAGTAACCTTGGTATTTGCCGATACGGCTGGAGATGGCGCGGAGATCGGGTGTAGATAGACTCGGTAGAGATACGAACGGTGATCCGTAGACGACAAAAAAAAAGCACCGGACTATTTCTAAGCAAAGTTATGAAAAATTTGAAGACGGCAATGGATATTTTAGCCTGGGTGATATTTGCTTTACTTTCCGCATTTGTCCTTCAAAGAACACATCTCCAACGCCAGACCATCAAGGCCGCGAGGCACCCGTACCTTCTGCGGGGGACGTGCATGGGGAAGTGGGTAGGTGCATGCTTTAAAAGACAAGACACGTTCATGGCGCAGGGTAGAGTAACGACATTTTCTTTTCTGATGGGATTACGACATGAGCTGTGAGAAAATACTTCTTTATTTTGCCTGTCTTGTGCAAGAATACCTAAGTTATACCAGAGCGCACTCTATCAAGAACCTGACAGACCGATAAATACGGAGTGTCTAATGTAGTGCAAAAGGGTCCGGGTATCACATACCCAGAACTCCTACAAGCGCAATCTCTGGTGGCCACAGCAAGGATCAGGATAAACGTTCCGCTGAGTGCACAAGCCTTTAATCCACCTGCAGTCGCCAAAAGGTGGCCCATTAATGCCGCGCGTCGGACTCTACATGACAGTTGCGACTAGAGACAGAGATATCATGAAATATGCGTCCCTTTTCAGCGAGGAGTCCCCAATTGCAGAGGTGCAGAGAACTCTTACCGAGGTGTTAAATGAGGACACTTTAGGTACTGCTTTGAAGGCGGCCGCGGCATCATTCACCTCGAAACCAAAGTCTCAACAGCTTTCTCTCAAGCACGTCTTTAGAAGCTGTGTATCGATTCTATCAAAGCAAAATGAGAGCAATCACAGCGGAGATGTCCTGATAGAGAGCAATGATCAGCTTCTCGACACCGAGAATCTCACTTTGTCCCAGTTCCACAATGCTGAGTTGGAGACTTCCCCTTCGAAGCCCAGGTCAAACTCAACCGAAACAGCGCTAGCCTCTTCTACCCACGATGACGGCGATGATATCACTGATATAAATAGGACTGAGCCGATTTCTCCGGATCATCCCGTAACTGAAGAGCCGATCCACAAATCCAGACTTGTTCAGGCAAAGCCGTTGGTGTCAGAAGCGGGAGACACGTCAGGCAAGAATCTGGATATAGCACCTGAATTCGACAGTCCGCTAATAGTGAATATTTTCAAAGTCTTGAAGGTATGGTTTAGTATCCTTTCGCTCGAGTCAACCGAAAACAAACATAATCTTTTTCTTGGTATGTTTCACAATCATGAAAGCGAGGACTTCTTAAGCAGCGAAGATGTATTCTCTCTCTTATCGAATACCAACACATTTTTGGATCGTGCCATCAAACTGAACGATATCCGTGTTGCGCAATCTATAAAGGAGTCCATACACATGCTACATGAAATATTGGTCGCTATCTTCAAAACAATAGAACTCGAAGCGAGACAAGGTACTCCGGAATCAGTGCTAACTTTGAAGAGATTGCTTCACGGGTTCTTCATTGTGGATTTCTCGGCTAAGTTTGAGGCCTTGCTAGAACTAACGACTAGCAACTTTTTATTCGCCAACGATACAATAGAGGCCAAGGCGTTATCCCTGAAATTGGCCGCAGATCAGTCCCTCAGGCTCTCTTATGTTACCCTGAGTAAGATTCTTGTTTGCGTGGCTTCTCTTGCTAACTGTCCAAAGAATTTGTTTTTGGAGAAACCGACCTCTGATTCACTGGACATCACAGCTATCGACAACAATTATATCAATGTGTATTACCATACCATGAAAATTACCAATTTTGGAGACTCCCAAACGGTGGCTCTGTTTGAGTCACGCATAATTCCATACCTAGCTGCCGAATTCAATTTCTTCTATGAAATGAGCCCTGACTTGTTACAGCACTCACGCAAGCATTCGTCCTTCTTCACGTGGATCACCGGCGACGCATTAAGTTCGAGTCTGTACTTGTACACTCACACAGTGGAAGACTTGACTGATTTTGATAATCAGCTGCTAGATCCACATGATCCTTTTCTCTATGAAGTGGAGTATTTCGAGCACAAGTTAAAGTTGCGGATGTTTCAGTCAGGAGGAGAGCTAAACCCAAACATTCTGTGCCCTTCATACCTCATGATTTCAACACTTTTACTTTTATATGTCGACAATGTGTCCTTCGTTGAATTTTTGTGTATGCTGAGAGATCTGAGGATCCCGCTCTTGAATATCTGGCTATGTGTCTCGTCTTATGTCCATCATTACCAGTACAAATCAGAGATGAACAAGCAAGGTACCAGGATGTCTTTGCTTACAATGCTCAAATTGACTTCTTCAGGTTCCGCATTTTTGCAACTCGCTCGCGGCTACACCATCAACGAAAGTTCGTGGAAATTCTGCCACCACAAATCACCAATCATTCCTATTGACAAGGAAAACGAAAACAGACCGATTCTTTTCTACGTGATGGACGTGCTTCAGGTTACTTTTAGATTTAACCTCTCGAGAAAGTTAAGCTTGACAAATGTTAAGCTTGCTTTGACAGTGCTTTATCAAATCCTCTCGTTCTACGAGGCACATCCCACTGATGATCTCAGAACATACCATTGGAAAGAGCTATTCGTTTCTCTAACTAGTATGCTTCGCTTCATTGCAAAAAACCATAATGAAGAAGACGTGAAGTTTGTCATAGAAGAAATATTCGCCACTTTTGATTTGCTTCTATCACCAATCTTTGACAAAGTTATTGTGGACACTACGGGCAATAAGCTCTTTGGCAGTCATTTGATAAAGTCATTGAATTATGATTTGCTCTATATTATGCTTCAGCAACGAGATGCCTTGTCTTCGTTGTTCACCAAGTATATTATGCAAACAGAGAACTTTCCCCGAGTGGAGAAGGCGTTTGATACCTTTGAAGAGAAACTCCTGGCCATCACGTCTGCTGAAATGAGCGAGCATGAAGTTGGGCAAATGATCAGTGGTCTTTCGATATTGAGCAACGAAGAAGCTTGCTTGACGTCTGTTGTCTTGGAGGATTTCAACAATGCCGAAACGTTTAAATACTTGGATCGATTTCTTGATGAAGATAGCGAGCAGATCCAGCAGAGCAGCGTGGTACTGCAGCTTTTGCTTACCAACGAGTGGACGCCTCGTGAAGTACACCAATAAACAGTTTTTAACATGATTCAATGTTCTGATGAAATTTATGAATATATACCTTAAAACTCATTGAATTGATCTAAAGAAGTCCATACAAGTAGTAAAGACCACCAAAAGAATTCCTCCGCCTGGGCCCAATCTTAAGACTTTGGGGATGAAACCCTTGTAAAGAGCGGCAAACCCCTCCTCTCTGGCGACGGTGAAAACTGAAGGAATAGTCCATATGTATTTTGAAGAGCCTGCTTGAATTCTGGACTTGACCACATCGAAAGGAGTGTTCAACATGGTACCGAAGGTACCTCCTATAGTTCCACAAGTCAAGTCGACAAGTGTTTTTTCTGATGACGATTTGGGTTTTGGCATTAAGCTTCTCACTTGAAAGATCAAGCCAAAGTAACCTGCATTCCACGAGACGTGTCTCCACATGGTAGACTCCAAACCCTTGTACATGCCGAGCAAACCGTCCAGTTTAACAATGTGTTTGAAAACTTCGCCCATACTGTTGAACTTAGATGTCCTATCTTGTAACTTAATTTTAATCAACTCGAAAGGAACAACTACAAAAGACTCCGTAGCACCCGCAGTGGCACCGGTCAAGATGGCCAAGGGCTGATTCATTTGTGCGACATCGAAAGCTTTTTTGTAGAATTTCCCCCACTCGTCATTGGCAGCAAACTTGATGGCTCTCTTTGGCGCCTCCATCAAAATTGGGGCCGAAATACCCTTGTACAACCTCGAAACACCTTCTTCCGCCACAATTTTTCTCAAGCACCGAATGGTACCATTATAGTCGGACGTGGTGGCCAATTGCTGCCTGGTCTTAACAACATCTAACGGGTACATGACCATTATCTCTGAGACACCGGCGACGGCACCCGAGAGAAACTGATAAATAAAGGGCAACGGCTTAGGCTCAGACATGGTGGAATTGGGAAGCTCAGAAAATAAGAAATATGGCAGACACTTTTGTTGCTTATGTATTAGAGCGAGGCTAGGTCAATGAAGAGAAATTCTGCTGACGGAAGAACTGTCTGGAAATCAAGTATTAAAAAAGCTGGGGAATGAGAAAAATTATTAGTGGAAAGACTGCGTGCATTGTGCAATACCCCAGTGAACGCGCGGGAATCGAACACTACAATTAGGTTCGAACCCAACTTCATTCAGCCCTGCTTACAATCCTGGTTCATATAAGCCGACGTTTCGTTTCGAGAAGTTATAACTGCGCTTAATTTGAAGGATCGGTGCGTTCTTTAACCAAGTGGGTTTGGGGCAAAGTGAAGTCACGCTGTCAACTAAGTCACGCTGTCAACTAAGTCACGCTCTCTGGAGATAAGCCCATAGGGGAAGTCATATCGGAGCGATTCCGCTCGGCCTGCACATTGCATGAGGGGAACCGGACGTACGCGATCTGGGATAACTCTGCCGAGGCCCGAAAGAGTGTCGGTAAGCAGACCCGTCATGCTCTCGCCAGAGGCTGATACTCGTAGCTGCACGAGTTTGATGTGTACGGGGTGGCTTTCTTTATTTGTCGCCTAAGCCCTTGAAAAATTCCAGTACCGGCGGGGCGGGTAACAATTTCGCGATACTATAAAGCCTCAGACCCATCGTGAGGAATTTTCTTTCTTCGTGCGGCGCCAGAACTTATACCGTGTTGCTTGTCTGTTCACGTTATTCCTACGAGTTGGCGAGTGTCAAGTTCTGGTCTGAAAAACGTCCAGTGATGGATAGCGACCATCTTAACGCCCTTTCATAACTTTTGCTACCGGAAACGTTGGCCTTGGGTCAGCGTTTTCATGGACGGTTGTGAGGGCTGGTAGGTCATACATTCTCCAACATGTAATGCATTCTAGTAACTGTAGAAACTTGTATTACTATGCATATGCGGTCCATACTTTCATTAGGGCAATGCATATATTGGCCAGCACACCTGCAAAGATGCCCATTTTATGCGACCGGGTGAACATGGTGTCGTCAACCATAAGAAATACAACGGCCACAAACCCCAAAAACGTACCGATCAACAACCCAATTATAGCGTTCTCATTGCTAAATGACACCTCGGGCTCACCTTGCGGTCCACCAGGAGCGCCACCATTGGCAGGGGTTGGTCTACCCTGCGCACCTCCGTCGGGGGCGCTATATCCGGTGGAATCAAGCCAGCTTTCTTCCAATTCCCGGATTTGGCGTTGTTGCCTTTCGTTCTCTTCTACATCTGTCACACCCTGCAGATCACCGGGGTCAGAAGTGTCGGGAAAATGGATTTGTCGAAACTGTCTCCGTAAGTCGTCTACCTCCTGGATGCTAACCCCTTGCAGAAGAAGTCGGTCGAACCCAATCAGCTGGGGATCTGTTTGACGGACGTTGGCCTTCTGGTCCAACTCCCGCTCTTGTTCAAGTTGGGAAGGAGTCATCTCATCCCCTATCAAGCAATGAATGTAGATTTCGAGCGTGTTGCTATCATCTCCGGCCACTTTCATTTGCCTGATTTTCGGCTCAATCACCTCTTTTCGAAAGTTTGTTTGATCATTCAATACTCGGCCGTTGTGGATCAAGCGTATTCGCCTGGTTTCGGTGTCCTTGATATTTCTGCGGATCATCATTTTGAACCACGAGGTGTCCACGAGTTTATTAATGTCATCGCGGTCGAGATTCACTGAGATTGGAAGGCTCAAGTCTGGGTGCCCCCCTGCGCCCGCTCCTGTGTCCGTGAAACGGATTATTGCGTTTATCCTCATTCTGGATTGGTGTTGGTGTTAGTTACGAGGCAGGGAAGTTATCATGGGTTGCACGCGCACGGAACATTCATATACTCCGTCGGGAACGCCGGGGGAACGAAGTTAGGTTGTAAGACAACGACCTATTGTAGAGAATCTCATCTTATATATAAGGGTATGTAAACGTTTATGAGGTCTTGACCACATAATTTTTTGACTCATAATCTCAGGGGAATGTTACCACTTCTTCAGCATTCTGCGCCTGTTATGCAATAATTCGATCCAGTAGTGCGTCCAAAGTTGAATACTGAAAAAATCACGTCATATAGGATTTTATGCTTCCGCCGCCAATCAACATCCAAAAATGGATTGCTGAAAATTCCCACCTTCTCCAGCCTCCAGTGAACAACTATTGTCTCCATAGGGGTGGGGCCACGGTAATGATAGTGGGGGGTCCCAATGAACGAACTGATTACCACATCAACCAGACACCCGAGTACTTTCACCAGGTGAAGGGTCACATGTGCTTGAAAGTGGTAGACGACGGAGATTTTAAAGACGTGATAATACAAGAGGGCGATTCCTTCTTGTTGCCAGGAAATGTCCCTCATAATCCAGTGAGGTTCGGTGATACCGTTGGGTTGGTGGTGGAGCAGGATCGGCCTCACGGAACAAACGACAAACTCCGCTGGTATTGCTCACAGTGCCGAGAAGTTGTACATGAAGTGGAGTTCTACTGTTCAGATCTCGGCACCCAGGTGAAGGATGCTATAGTCAAATTCGATGGCGATATGGATGCTAGGACATGCAGTAATTGTGGCAAATTGAACCACTCCAAGCCGCAAAACATTTAGAAGCCTGGTGCACTAGATACTGCTGTAACTTTGAGGATCAAGTCTTTAATAATAAATCATCCCGAGTGAATCCTTTTGTTGTAAATCTCCCGAGCTACTCTACTCTGGCTCAAACAAATGCAATTGCCTGAAATAGATCCGATTGACTAAAATAAATATAATGAGCGTATGGGAGAGCAAGTGATGCCTATTCTAATCTCTTAGGGCCAAGTAGTGCCTCACCCCGGTCGAACACATAGTCCACGGCATGTTCAACAGGTTCGTCGAAGATGTACGGCAACAATGGCACAATGCCTAAACCGACGCCCACGGGGCCGTAAGTCTTGAGGGTTTTGGGACTGTTCTTAAAAAGGATGGAGGAGTAGCGCACTGCAGAATGGATGGTGAATGCAGGGAAAGCCATGGACGCCAAACTCTGGAAAATTCCTCTTTTGACAAGCTGCACCCTCCAATCGGTCTCGGCTAAACTACCTGCAACTGATTGATTGTACAAATCAGCCGCTTCTTTGTTGGCTGGTGGAAGCTCGTTCCAAGGCTTTAATCCGGGCGTATATCTGCCCTCACTCTTGACCTTAACCTTCCAGGAGGCGTAAGAGGCATCCCCGATAAGGTACGCCCAGGAGATCCCGTATCCAAGCTTGACCAAGTACGGATGGGCCACGGGTCTGAAACTCTCACCAATATCCGACGTGTAGGCCACATATCTGTGGGAGGCGAGGAGAATGGTTCTGAGCCTGTTTGCATAGGCGGCATATCTCAAATTTCCCTCTTCGGCCGACTTGTCTTGGCTGCACGCAGAGCCAATGACTGGTGCTGGCACACCAGGGTTTGGAGGATTTGGGGGATTCGACATTGGGCGTTGTTTGCTTTTTCTTGTGGAGACTACAGCGAGTGCGAATTGCTCAGTGCCCGCCATCGTCATCACTGCCACACAGAAAAATTGCTACACAGTGTGTTTCGGCTTAACTGCTGAAGAACATAAAATAGGGCATTGTCGATTGATTTGTTTTGAGCAACTCAAATGGTGCCCTAACTCACCACAAGCGCGGTCCCAAGCTCAGTAAATATTAATTCAAAGTTGATTTAGACACCAACGGGTTCCGGATTGCATGTAGTTTGAGTATAGAGAATTACAAGAAAAGGATCCAAGGCAAGACATTGTTTTGAGTTGGTGTTTTCTAGCGAGGGGCGTATTTCTCAGTCTAGGCCCATGATGGTACCTCGGAAAAAGTGGGACACGCCACCCGAATATTGTGTAACAACTTTAATGCCGAGAAAAACAACCCGGGAATTAGAGCAATCGCGGTAGTCCATTTTCTCGTGGGGCGCATTGCTTGGTATGAGGTCGCATAGTGAAATATGCTCTTACGAGGATCCGGCCGTCTAAGGGAATACACGTTTAAGCAAGCGCATGGGGGTTTTTACGCATGACGTGACTTTTCTCATGCCGATCTAGTTTGCCTTTTCAGGGTGAGTCCTTTCGCGCGGGCACGCTAACCCGGAGCGTCGACCACCTTCCATGTACGTATGACTGTATATTGTGGCTGCTCCATGGAGCGGATTGCCCCGGCGCAAAGCGTATATAAGGCGCGGCCATTTCCGCTTCATTTCAATTCTTCATTACTTGTCACACACATTTAATACAACTACTTCACAATGGCTATTACTATCGGTATCAACGGTTTCGGAAGAATTGGACGTCTCGTCTTGAGAATCGCCCTTCAAAGAAAGGACATTAAGGTTGTGGCTGTCAATGACCCATTCATTGCTGCAGACTACGCTGCCTACATGTTCAAGTACGACTCCACCCACGGCAGATACGCTGGTGAGGTCACCTCCAAGGACGACAAGTTGGTCATTGACGGTAGCGACATTACTGTCTACGGTGAGAGAGACCCAGCTCAAATTCCATGGGGTAAGGCTGGTGTTGACTACGTCATTGAGTCCACTGGTGTCTTCACCACCTTGGAGGGTGCTCAAAAGCACATTGACGGTGGCGCTAAGAAGGTCATCATCACCGCCCCATCTTCTGATGCCCCAATGTTCGTTGTTGGTGTCAACCACACCAAGTACGCTGGTCAATCCATTGTTTCCAACGCTTCTTGTACCACCAACTGTTTGGCCCCATTGGCCAAGGTCATCAACGACCAGTTCGGTATTGAGGAGGGTTTGATGACCACCGTCCACTCCATCACCGCTACCCAGAAGACCGTTGACGGTCCATCCCACAAGGACTGGAGAGGTGGTAGAACTGCCTCTGGCAACATCATCCCATCCTCCACTGGTGCTGCTAAGGCTGTGGGTAAGGTTATCCCAGAATTGAACGGCAAGTTGACCGGTATGTCCTTGAGAGTCCCAACTGTCGATGTCTCTGTTGTTGACTTGACCGTCAGATTGAAGAAATCTACCACCTACGAGGAGATCTCTCAGGCCATCAAGAAGGCCTCTGAGGGCGAGTTGAAGGGTGTCTTGGCCTACACTGAGGACGCTGTTGTCTCTACCGACTTCTTGAGCTCTTCGTACTCTTCTATCTTCGACCAGAAGGCCGGTATCTTGTTGTCCCCAACCTTCGTGAAGTTGATCTCTTGGTACGACAACGAGTACGGTTACTCCACCAGAGTCGTCGACTTGTTGGAGCACGTTGCTAAGAACTAAACTTCCGGCAGGCGCTAGGTGAAAATCACTAACAAGGGATATTCATCGACCGCTCAGAAATATGTTTTGAGAAGTATGGGGATGCAACGTTGTCTTGATATTTTATCAGAATGTACATTTATGTTACGACTATTGTAGAAGCGCATATTATTCCCCATGCGCGCAAGCGCATGTTGAGGGCGTGGCGCACTGTAGTTATTTGATCAACGCTGGCACTGCGCATTAATTCTTACACCTGCCTCAAAGACAACATGGCGCCATGTTGGAGAATGTCCTAGATCACGAGTTTCGGTTGTACCGCTGTTACCAATTGCCTACATTCACAGAAACTCAACGAGAACATCTTTCGTCTCTTGTTGCCCAATATTTATTCCTCAAGTACTCGTCAGCAACAACTGATCCTTCTCCGAAATACCGCAAGGCTGAAGACATCAAAGTCGTGGCCAACTCCGCTAAAGAGTATCATGACGGCGTTGGGCTCAGCTGTTTAACTTTAAAGCATGCATTGGCTAGTCAAGTAGTGGTTTTTATTGAAAATGGCAATCGACATATAGCGCTCATTAAGTCATCTACCCCGATATTCGTGGTCCAGGCGCTAGAATCTTTGGATTCCGAAGTACCATTGATTCTTTCCCCTATCAAGGTTCTGACAGCGTCTATATTGGAATGCTTTAATGAGTTCGAGCGGGCTGTGTCAGGGAATGCCAGCTCTTTGGGGGACGTGGAGCTCACGTTCAGTCCTAGTAAACCTTTGAAGGAAAACTCTTTGAAAGAAATGATCATCGAGATACCCCTGAGAGATTTGCGAGAGATTAATGCTATCACTGGCCAGTCGTTGAAGCCGATTGAACGAGTGCTTAGGTGGCTTGAACGTACAACTACTGTGAAATTTGAGAACCTCGAAACACGCGGGTTCCGATGTGCATTGGTTGCCATGAGTGTTGACCGGCTCAAGTTTGCACGCTCAATCCCACTGGACTTGGTTGCGAAGTTTGTTGTTGCCACGATCAACGGATTGCATGTAAGTTGATCCAACTACTGACTCAGGGTGGGAGCATAGGAGGGAATGTGCGTCTTGGTGAAATACGAGCAGACATGCATACTGATAATTATTGACGGGCGAATTATATTTGTCCCTTTCCTTAGTATATATTTATGGGCATTAGTACATCAGCAGACCATAAAACGGTTAAAATCACCACAATGAAACCAGACCAGATGATTCCGGAATGACGGAAAGAAGAGGCCTCGAACCTGTGGATGTTCAAGCTGATGCTTGCCATGCTGAATAGTAATGCTAGGGAAAACCCGAAAAAGAGAAGAAGAACCACCAATGGATTGTCGAGGATTTCAAACTTGGTATTCTCACTTTCGAGTTGTAACAAAGAGACCACAATGCCGATGTTCACTCCCGAGATGAAGATGGAATTGAAACAGAGCGTAAAGTAAAGCCACGACACTACGTAGTCGTAATCAGCCTGGAGCTGAATCTGATAGTCGTTGGAAGTGCTGAAGAATGTGGGATCGTCGTTGATAGAGTCGTATACTTGTTCTTGGTTGACACGGACTAGATTCAGCTTGTGCGTGACTTCCTCAGAGTATGCCCTATTGAAACTTCCTGAGGTCCTGAGTACATCTTTCATGCGGTACTTGAATTTGATGAATCCCAACACCAATCTATTGAGAAAGTTGTCCTGGAGAGAATCGTTGTTTGTGATGTACATGATGTACGTGTCTTCATTCTCTTCCTCGTTGTAGTTTTCCAAGTCAGTGAACTTTTTCAAATGTTGCTCGAAAGCGTTCTCGTAGGGGTTATAATCCTGGAGCCCGAAATTGCTCCGTTCATTCAAGTCCAAGTACGAGCAAGAATCACCGTTCCGTGAAAATTGATTCTCACTCTCACGTAAAGACTTGTACGACATCTGTCGTTTCAAAATTGTTCTCGTCTTGTCTTGAATGATGGACCCTTCGGCCATGCTTTGATTTTGGACATGCTGGACATCTTCGTAGTACTTGAGAAGATTGATGTTTAAAAGCTTGGAGTAATGATTGTTCTCCTCTTCTGGAATGTAATTGTAGTAGCACGATCTCATGTAGTCATAAATTGAGAAGTTTTTAAAAGGATGGACAGAGCTGACTTTGAGAAGATTTTGGATTTTCAGCGGTAATTTTTTTAAAGAGATTTGCTTGAACTTAGTACAGAGCAAATTGTCTTGAACTTCAGATGTCAATGTAGTTTCGAAAGCATGCAATTTGGAGTCATTGGAATAAATACTGAATGAATTAAAAGGAAAAGGATCCATTTTTTCTGTGGAGAATGTGATTCTGGACGTGACGTCATGCGATGTGTAAATGTTTGTGTCGAGAGACATATAGTAGCTGTCCTCATACACTCTAGTATCCACGAGCAGCGAGTTTCTATTTTCTGTCGAGAAGGCGACCACTGAATCGTTGTCACTTGATGCTGGTGATGGCTCGTCCAAACAGCTAGCATCCTTATGAAGAAAGTACTGCGTTCTATCGAGTTGCTTGCGGAAGACAGGCTTTATCGAGTCGCTCATGAGAGACTTTATGCTCATACGCGTAGCCAGAGGAGTGGAATCATGACTGAGATAGTGGTCGATCTTTTTCTTGCAACTAGCCTTGCTGATTTCATTGTCGGAGGTCAGGTAGCCGAGGATCAATTCTGCGATAGCCATGGGCACACAGCAATATGAATATTTCCGCAAGCCGCCAGTTATAGCAACAATCAATGAATTTGGAAGGCCTTTATATGTGACGATGAGGGAATAATCGTGGTTCACAGGCTCGCTTGACATGTAAATAATCGACACCAGGCGAGATATGCCAACTTTAGGGATATTGAGATAGACATCGGTGCTCAAATAAAAATCATTGATGGAAGCAACATCGTCTGGAATAAGAGAATGAACTGCAAAGTTCTTTTTCAAAAACGTTATTAAGTCAAACTTGGCAAACTGATCTATACTGACGTTTAGCTGTGGGAGATATTCATCAGGAGGCGAGTAGCCCGAAATAGTGGAGTTTTTGGTGCTCTCGATAGTCACCAGGGACTGCGACTTTATAAGTCTTCCAGAAGTTGTAGTCCCTTTTCTTAGTAGGCTCTCGTGAAGGTCTTTGATGGCGATGTCTATCTCCGATAAGATGAACAGCAAGCGATCCGTGAGTTCAGCAGAATCAAATCTTACAAAGGAGGAGGGGTTGGACTGCAACGTGTATGTCAAGGAGTCAGCAAAACGCTGAGCCAATTCCTTATCTGGGTAGTGCTTTAAAAACTTCTTCAATATCTTCTTGACGGCAATCTTCTGCACCAATATGAATTTGTTCAACTTCTTGATCTCGATGGAATCATCGCTAATGATGCTGCAATGGAGGGTGTTTAGACTGTTGAGTTGAGCGACCACCGAGGTGTTTTCAGTCCGTAGCTTCCTAAAGTTGCTGCGATGATCAGCGAGTTTCCTGGACAACTCGCCCGATTTTGTGCCGACGAATAGGTTGAGGTTGTCGAAATTCTTGAGAAAGAGACGATACAAAGCCTTCAAGTCGGGTGATGAACTTTGGGTGGCATCTCTGATGTGGGTTTTGAGATCATTATAGTCCAAGTTGTACAGCTTCCATTCAGGGATAGATAGATGAGCGAGATTCTTACCAAATTTCATCAAGGAAAAATTCTGGCAAAAATTTGGGTTGAAAACTGTGAGTGGCTTTCAGACGAATGAAAATGGTAGGGGGAATTTTAGGGCTTATAGCTTTATGCATCAGCGTGTCAGGGTTCTTCTCAAAAGGATACGGCTCCAGAATGTGCAGGACTTGCGAGGTTATCGCTGATGCACGGTTTCAGAATTGTCGGGGGCACACGAAAAAAAGGCTTATGATGGCCCCGCGCCTCGGTATTGACCATAAGAGGTAGGAACTTGACCAAGCGTGCCCGTTTCTAAATTTGAGAGTTCGATGTTTATGTGACAGGACAATCAATTATACGTAAGTCACTTTTAGTGTGGTGAACATCGCTTGACGTCGGGAGTCCATGAGACCAATATGTTTTGCGGTCCCTCGAAATCTATTGAAGTTGCACTATATGTGAAGTCGCTTTCGTGCAGGTGCAGCACCTCGGTCCGCAGGAGATGCCCTGCAAGACGGAAAAGTACGAGGAGGCAATGCATTCGGAAGACATTTATAACAATCCCACAGCCCAAGTGCCATTATGAAGGCACGTCGAGCCAATTCACATGTACTATAGCAATGCCTGTACACACTCCTGGCGAATGTTTTTACGCCATTATCGCCGAAACGCGCCCGTCGAACCGAGCGCACGGCCTAGATCTATTGGTCAACAACTCCATGTGCTACATATGCATGCATTAACAGATAGATGGTATGCAGTAAGGCACCCTGTCGTGTGCGCACATCTGGTTGGCTCGTGTGATCTTGACGGAACTTTCAACGTTTCAGGTGCACTTCATATAAATTAGAGGGCTGACTCGCCAGCCATTCACTCAGGGTTGCATGAACGTTCGGATGCATGTGGGGAATTTTCATACTCTGACAAGTCTAGGTTTACGAAACTCCAATAAATATTTACACTTGAGGAATTGGACGGCAAATGCATTCAGAACTCATGTTGAAGTAATGGGTAAACACATGAGAAACAAAGGGTATTAAACACGGCAAATAAATGGTAGAAAAAGAGTGAAATGCAGGGTATAATGCAGGGTATAATGACAGGGTAAAATGAAGGGTAAGGTAAAGCGTGAACCTACACCGGGCGAAGACATGCATGGTGTTTTGCATACATTGCAATTTCCATAAATGGCGAACGTATAAAAAGATGAAACTCTCGGTGATCAGTACATATTACGTGCACAACTAATGTTGCAAAAACACACAGACAGAGAATTACTCCAAGTTCATGCCTACCATCCTGTAGAGTCAAAATCCTACACCATTAGCTCAAGCCTCCTGCGTAATGTAAAGTGACAATGCCCAAAAACCTTAGAAAACACCCAATTATGTGACCAGCGTCTAAAAATTTTTTGCGCATCATGAGGAAGCAGCTTTGGCGCTCTTCTTTAAAGGCGCGTTTGAAGCGCTCACTATCTAACCAGAGCCGATAACTTGGATATCCTCGGCATACCCCGAGTACGAAGTGTCAAATGACTCGGTCATATGACTTCACCTGATGACAATTGCGAATACATTATATACCGCGAAACCCAGTCATTGCACGTGTAATTGCACATGATATGACACCTAAACAGTTCCGGATATGGCCCACCGCGTGGGTGGTCTTGGGTGCCAGGTAGACAATTTAATATCTCCAAGATCAGTATTCCAGGTTTTAGAGTCGTGGCCCTCCTCTCGGAATAGCCTGTGCATTCTAGAGTCGTGAGCTTACCTTGTAGCCAATGACAGGCGCACTATTATTATGACTGCGCACGTGAGATCACTCAATACTGGAAAAGCTCGCAGCATCTCAGTACGCAGGAATGAAGACTTTTGGTCTGGGGAACCCCACTACTTCATCCCGAGCGTTTCTTTAACACTAACCGCGTCTTCTTCACTTTTTTTGAGAGTGTTGATCTTGAAATATTCACATCTCTGTTCTGAGAGCCGCTGCTCGAGCAGAATCCCCATTTGTGCCCTGCTTCCTTGTCTTCTAAGCTGGACCTTTTCCCGCCCAACAAGATTGGTCACGCCCAGAGATTTGCGCCATTAACTGAACCGGTCCGCCAGTGAGAAATTATACGCCCAATGTCGATTTCGCAGACCGAATCCATTGCTGCGGTGGTCAACAGCGTCAAATCTCGCTTATTTGCTACGCAGCCCACCAAAGCCATCGCTTCCTCATTTGCGAAATATGCCCCAGAGTACACTCCTTTGATCGACTCCAACGAGCCTTTTTCTTTGGTTGCCGCTTTCATTGATGAAGCCGACGACAAGCTGTCTGTGACCATCTGCACCGACTCTACGACTCTTTTCAAAAACTTACCTTTTTTGACCTTGTCTGCCTACAGATCGAACCCCGTGGTCATTCACGTTGAAATTGCTTCTTTTGACTACAGCATTGTAACTACCTTGACTGACTCCAGGTACACAATTTTTGTCTCGCAAACACCCAAGGATGCGTTCTTCCACTCTCAAGCGGCGTACGCTACCGCAAAGGCTTTGAATGAGACTGTGTTTCACTTTTATGCTCCTAGCAACGTGAATGATCTCTCGGTTGTTTCAAAGGCTCAAATACCCGAGGGGATTCATGGCTTTACCGAGGCCCTTAACGAGTTCGGCCTAAAGCTGTTTCTGGCTCTAAATTCACGGAGCAACGCCAAGGATGCTATTCTCTTCTTGGGCCAGGTGACTCCAGAACTCATAAAGGCCGTTTCCGCCGAGGACGCATTGATCTACAGTGTCAATGTGTTCCATCCTCTAGATTTGAAAAGGTTGCTCACAATCATCCCTTCTTCGGTGGTGACTTTGACCCTCTTGGAGCAGTCTGTTAAAAATACTTCCTTCTCTCCGCTTCTTTTGGAATTCTTCAAGAATTATCCTTCCCATCAACACTTGAAGAATTTCAGCAAGGTCGTTGGTGCTAAGTTGGGCTATGTCACTGCAGACAACGTTCAAAATGCCGTGAAACGCTTGTTGGCAAACACCAGATCCGACACCCCAGTTCAAAATGTTTCTTTTGGCAAGATCGTCGAGTTGACCACAAAATCTTATCAAGACAAGGCAGCTCAAAAGGTTGTTGGTCAAAAGAAAGTTCACCAATTGGAGGAGGCTTACTTGAAGGTTTTATCTCAAGTCAGCAACAACGCATTTGTGTTGAATGACTTGGATGAGAAGACTGTTGGCGGAACTTCCAATCCCGAGTACGGTTATGGATCGTTTTTATCCTCCAAAATCGATCAAGAAAACTTTGTCACATTGGTGTCTAGCGCCATTCAAGGAAGAAAATTCAGCTCGTTGAATAACGAAACCTTAATTGATCTCTTGTCCCAATGGTTGCTCAATTATGGCGAGCATAAAGCTTACCCTAAGGTCGAAGAGATTCTCCAGATCTTGGAGTCCGACAACAGTGACGCTGCCAAGGAGATTTTCCGCCAAAAGGAACTTTTTGAGATCAGATCGAATTGGTTGGTCGGTTCCGATGCTTGGTCCTACGACTTGGGATCTTCCGGCGTTCACAATGTTATCGCATCTGGGGAAAACCTCAACATGTTGATCATTGATTCCGAGCCTCTTTCTTCCAAAAAGGACGGCGCAATCAGGAAGAAGGATGTAGGGTTATACGCCATGAATTACGGCAATTGTTACGTTGCTTCCATCGCCATTTACTCCTCATACACCCAAGTGTTGCAAGCTTTCATCGAGGCAGAGAACTTCAACGGTCCGTCCATCGTATTGGCCTACTTGCCTTACAAAACGGAAGACTCTGATGTTTTAAGCATCTTGAAGGAGACTAAGGCTGCTGTCGATATTGGTTACTGGCCATTGTACAGATACGACCCCTCGTTGAAAGATGACAGCAGGTTCAAGCTAGACTCTTCATTTTTGAGAGCTCAATTAAAATCATTCTTGGATCGGGAGAACAAATTAACTATGTTAGCTCAAAAGGATCCTGAGCTTCTGAGAAACCTTACTGCCTCCGCCAATAGTGAAATTATCAAACAACAAAAGGAGCTCGAGGATAATTCCTACAAACAATTGTTGCAGGGACTATCCGGACCTCCGTTGACTGTGGGTTTCGCTTCTGATGGTGGTACTGCTGAGGCTGTTGCGAAGAAGATCAATAGACAAGCCTTGGGCCGGGGCTTGAAATCTGTTGTTTTATCAATGGACGATATCTCCGTGGAGGACTTGCCGTTGGAGACTAACCTTATTCTTGTTTCTTCGACAGCTGGTCAGGGTGAATTCCCAAACAATGGTAAGGCTTTCTGGGATGCCTTGAAGCAGTCTCAGGACTTGGACTTGTCAAGTGTAAAGTTCTCCGTTTTTGGTTTAGGTGACTCTAAGTACTGGCCAAGAAAGGAAGACAAGCACTATTACAACAAGCCAGGCCAAGACCTTTACGCAAAATTGAAGCTTTATGGCGCTGCAGAGTTGGCCGAGCTCGGTTTGGGTGATGACCAAGATCCAGATGGATACAGCACGGGTTTCGAGGCATGGATCTCCCAAATATGGAAAGCTCTAGGCGTTGACAATGTTGAGGGTGTTGAAGAGCCTAAACCTCTCACCAATGAAGACATGAAGATCGGTTCAGACTTTTTGAGAGGGACAATCGCTGAGGGATTGAAAGATGAGTCGACTGGAGCTATTTGTGCTGTCGATCAACAATTGACCAAGTTCCACGGTATCTACATGCAAGACGACCGTGATATTAGAGATGAGCGCAAAGCTCAGGGTCTTGAACCAGCATATTCTTTCATGGTGCGTCTCAGGTTACCTGGAGGTAACGCCACCCCGAAACAATATCTAAAGCTCGATGAACTTGCGGATGTTAGAGGTAACGGAACCTTGAAAATTACCACACGTGCTACTTTTCAACTTCATGGAATCGTGAAGCACAACATGAAGGCAGCTATTAGGGGTATGAACTCAGTCTTGTTGGACACTTTAGCTGCTTGTGGAGATGTTAACAGAAATGTTATGGTTTCCGCTTTGCCTGGAAACGCCAAGATCCACAGTCAGGTCGCTGAAACAGGAACATTGATTTCCGAATACTTGTTGCCGGAAACAACTGCATACCACGAGATTTGGTTGGAAGGCGCCGACAAAAATGATCAGCCAGGGTACACAGAGGCATGGGAGAACCGTAAAGAAGGGCCAAAGAAGAAGAAGACCATGGTTGCAGGAGATGCATTGGTTGACTTTGAGCCACGGTATGGTCCAACATATCTTCCAAGAAAATTCAAAGTGGTGATTACTGTTCCTCCTTACAACGACGTCGACGTCTACGCACATGACATTGGATTGATTGCTATCGTCGAAAACAATGAAGTGATCGGGTTCAATCTTGTTGCTGGAGGCGGTATGGGATCTACTCACAACAATACTAAGACCTACCCAAGAACGGGATCTATGTTTGGTTTTGTTGCTAGGGAGAAGGTTCACTTGGCATGCGAGAATATCATGCTTGTCCAAAGAGACAATGGTGACCGAACCAATAGAAAGCACGCAAGGTTGAAGTACACTATTGACGACATGGGAGTTGAAACTTTCAAAAGGACTGTTGAGGAGTACTGGGGAGACAAGTTCGAAGAGCCTAAGCCATTTGAAATCAAGAGCAACATCGATTACTTTGGCTGGGTGAAGGATGAATTGAATTACAACCATTTTACGACTTTCATTGAAAATGGTCGTATTGAGGATACTCCAGAGTTGCCTCATAAGACTGGTTTGAAGAAACTCTCGGAGTTCCTCATCAACGAGAACTTGTCAGGAGAATTCAGACTTACTGGTAACCAGCACTTGGTCATCTCCAATATCGAAGATAAGGATGTTCCGGCCGTCAAGGACTTGCTTGCGCAATACAAATTGGACAACACCAACTTCAGTGCTTTGAGATTGGCATCCTCTTCGTGCGTGGCACTTCCCACCTGTGGGTTGGCCATGGCTGAGTCGGAGCGGTATTTGCCCGAATTGATCACCAAATTGGAGGCCGCTTTAGAGGATTACGGATTGAGACATGATTCTGTCGTGATGCGTATGACCGGTTGCCCTAACGGATGTGCCAGACCCTGGCTTGCCGAGGTCGCATTGGTCGGCAAAGCAATGGGTGCCTACAATTTATTGTTGGGCGGAGGCCATCATGGCCAAAGACTAAACAAAATCTACAGGTACTCAATCAAGGAGGATGAGATCTTGTCAATTCTCAAGCCCTTATTCAAGAGATGGAGCTTGGAGAGACAAGAAGGTGAGCCCTTTGGAGACTTCTGCATCAGAGTCGGCGTTATCAACGAGACTACGGAAGGCAAGTTTTTCCACGAGGGAATCCCCGAGGACGCATAAGCAGCAACATACACACAGAAGCCATTCACTACATAAAAGCCATTTATTATACAGAAATTCTTTATTACACAAGACGTTACGAGCGACGTAGCTCGATAGCTTTAAAGATCTTGCTTTAGCCGACGAATGCCCGCAATCGTAGGCGGTCCAGCTCTCTCTAGACTTAGTACTTTTTGGATTGGAACTTCCCGAATCGTCATGCTAACCTTGTTCAACCTCCGAAGAATCTTTCGCTCCGATTTCTTGGCAACCTTCGCCGCAGTATCCCTCAAGAGCTGGCTTTGGAATTTCTTTAGAGCATGTAGTTCTGCCAATAGCCGTTCCTTTTCCGCTTGGGTGACTTGGATGGCCATGGGTCTTGCAGGGTTTCAGCACTGGCGCCCCAGAAACGAGCCCCAATGGCCGGATCGTTGTTCGCACGACCTCGCAAATCGCCTTCGGCCTCCATAACCTCAGTAACGTCTACTCACCGTGCATCATTCAAGAACACAACTTCCAAGATGGTTCTCGAGGCAACTATGATCGCAATTGACAACTCCGAGTACATGCGGAACGGGGACTATCCCACCACCAGATACGACGCGCAGATAACCGCTATGGAGTTTATTTTCCAAAACAAGCTCAACTCTAACCCAGAAAACACCGTGGGTCTATTATCGTATGGCGGCAAGGACCCGCAGGTTTTGTCTACGTTAACCACTGACTTTGGAAAGATCTTGTCGGGAGCGCATGGCACCAAGATTAGCGGCGAGAACCACTTTTCGAGCGGAATCCAAGTTGCGGCGCTAGCCTTGAAACACCGCCAGAATAAGGTACAGAGCCAGCGAATCATTGCATTCGTGGGCAGTCCAATTACTGAAACGGAAAAGGAATTGGAGAAGTTGGCCAAGAAAATGAAGAAAAATAATGTCGCTGTGGACGTGATCAATTTTGGCGAGGAGAGTGTTAACACCACTAAATTGGAGAAGTTCCATCAGGCCATCAACAATCACGACAACTCCCACTTGGTGACCATCCCGCCTGGTCCCAGATTGTTGTACGAGGTCATTTCCACGTCGCCGATATTGGTAGAAGATGGCTTTGAAGTCAGCGAGTCGGCCGACTTCTTTGGTGCCGGTGGAGTTGATGCAAATATGGACCCAGATTTAGCATTGGCATTGAGGTTATCTCTAGAGGAGGAGAGAAGCAGGCAGGAAAGAGAGGCAGCTGAGGCTAAAGAGGGCGACTTGGCCAAGATAGAGGAAGAAGACGAAGGAAAGAGGGAAGACACGGAAAGGACGAGCTGATTTGGATTTCTTGGGCCGGTCTCGGTGTCTAATTTGTCTTGTGCAGTTAATTCAGCTCCATGCATTTCCGTCGATGCGAATAAGCGGCTGCGTCTTTACCAACTTTTGTAACGCATAGCCATCCATCTCTTTGTGGTCTGCCAAAAGACCCACAAGAATTTTCTATCCATAGTGCTTACTTTTTTGTCTACTTGAAATGTCCTCCAAGGCCCCAACCAAGACGTTGCCGCTTATTCCTGACTTCTCGAAACATTGGTACACTCTGACGGAATTGTGCCGTTCGCAGTTTGATCAACGATACTCAACTGTACGTAGTCCAATACCTTATCGCCCCACTAAATACTAAGACTAGGCCAAGCAGAATCTATCCGAGGTCTACCAACCAAACTGCTTGAAAAACATCGAGTTTTTCGAGCCACCCCGCCTAAACACCGAGGCCTCTCACAGCGAAAGCATAAAGCCTTTTTTGACCCTAAAGCATTGGGAGAATCGAAAGATCTTTAGGCACATGGTGCGTAATATCCGCAAGTCCTTCGGGGACCTAAATGTGACTATATCGATTGTTCACGAGGACTCAGTCTTTGTCCAGTACGAGTCGGGGTTTCCGTACACCGAGACTCCCAGATCTGTTCTGTTGGACGCACACACCTTGTTATCGAGAGATTGGTTTTATTTGAGTGACACCTCCAAGGACTGGAGAACCCGAACCAATCCATTCGTCACGGGGCCACCGCACATCAAGTCTTACTATGGGGTGAGGCTTGTGTCGTCTTCAGGTGTACCAATTGGCGTTCTCGCTGTCTTCACTAGTACTCCGCAGAGAATTGAGCCCAATAGGTTAGAAGTCTTGTCAAAATATGCCGCTCGTTTCATGGAGTATCTAGAAACACCTTATGAAGTACTTGAGCTTGAGCGTAACAAGAAATTGCTCAACCAATACAGCAAAAATGATCTAGAATTGATTGAGCTTTCGGCAAAATTGGGCAGAGCAACAAGCACTGGTGGCCACCTGACGATCTTCGAGAGGGACGGATCCGGAAGCGCATACTCTGGGAATAGAATTTTCAAGTTGAACTCTAATTTTGCTCTGAACAGGGACAGGTTTTTCTTGCCCGACTCTCTAGCAAATGAATTGACTCAAAAAATTAATCTTTTGAATGACGAGAAGGATATTTTGAAGTGCTTGGCTAACTCCATTGCTAGGTATGAGAAACTAGACTTTGTGTGCATCATTGGAATTAAGGTTGCGTTTGAGGTGATGGAAAGTGCCAAGCGGACAGATATTAGCCTCACTCTCTCGAAGATGAAAGCACGCCCTCTTTTGGAATCTGGAAAGATGAGGTTTCAGGTACTTGCACAATCGAATGAAAACTTCGACATCGCAAAGACCGATATAGAGATTTGGCAAAAAACAACGGCAAGCGAATATGGGTATATCATGAAGGCAGCTGATGACACAAGTGTTTTCACGTGTGGTGTGACGCTATCCGTATCTGGCCCCGATGTGCGAATCTCTTCCACCACGGAAACGGGCACCGAAAGCGTCAGACCAGCACGCGCCAGTACAGTTGTCTTGGGAGCCTTCAGTAAGTCAGAAGGCGTTTTCAGCCCACTGAAGATATCACGTATTTATGACCATGCTCAGATCTACTTGAAGGCTTGTGTTAAGCGGTAGCATCACAAGCCCATCTCATTCATGATGTCTAATTCAGCCTGATGCTCATCCTCGGGTAAGTCATTATGACCTGCTGTCAGGGGAAAATCATTTTCATCGAAGTCATCGAAATCAACATCCTCATCGTCCAGTTGAGCACGCCCCGTAGTGGCGGATGGCTCATTTTCCTCCGCATCATCTTCATCCCCGATGAAGAGACCATTTGTGGACCGTCGATTCACAGATAGGAAGCCCCAGTCGTCTTCATCGCTGTCGCCCGCACCCTGGTTGTATTCAGTATTGTCCTGGCCACCAGTAGCGGTGTCTGACGAAGCAAGCAGCTGGATCTGCGGATCGAGACCATTGTCAGAGTCTTCATGCTCCACTATGATGCCCTTTTTGATCTTTAAGCGCCTAATTTCAGCATCTAGAAGAGATCTTCGATAATTTCTCACGACAGAAGACTTGTGGTTTCTTAGAATGCGCAAACAATCCTCGAAGTTTGCTCTCGGAAAAAGACCATGACACCAAAGCTGGTAGAACAGTAGAACCTTCTTGAGATTTTCGGTTTCCGTTGCAACCTTAAGTTGCTGGGCCGCACTTTTAGACAAACTCTTGCTCTTTTCTGTATATCGTCTGTCGTTTACCTTAAAAGCCTTCAGAAGTTTGCGATAATTCTGCGTGATCTGAGGAAGACCTCTATTGTTTTCTAGCAAAACTTCATCGGTCAACTTCGGGATTCTTAGCGGCCGCCCAAGCTTAATAGGCTTGTCCAAACCCAATGTGTCGGTTTCCTCCAGCATCTCCTAGTAGCGCCTGATAAGATGTACGCGCTTCGCGCTTCGCCCTTTGCCCCAAGACGTGGCCCACGAAGTCACGTGGGCGTGTCTTCCATAAGGATTGCAAGAAGACATGTACCAGAATAGTCCAGATGAACTTGAGCTACCTGTATCATACACTTGCTCAAGTAAACTGTATTTGGCGCAGCTGCCGTCGTTTATGGATGCTGGACGAACTTCCCGAACAGGCAACCTGACGTGCCTAGCCCGGCGAAGCGTTGAGCAGTGAAATTTTCCGGGGCGAAAAGAGAAAAGTAATCATTAGGCAACTGTGCCATTGGTCAGAGAAGAGTTCTATAAAATTGCTAAAGGCACAGCATGCGTGATGGTCAGAGAGTGTGCGAAAGTGACCTTGTTTCATAATTGAAAGACTACATGAGGTCCTTCATACTAAATAGGCCAGTCCATGCTCCACACAAATGCAAATGCACAAGGGCAAAATAAAAAAAAGAGCTAGAATTTTATCAGCAACAATCAAAAATCAGAGATGGGGAGTCCTGTAGTCGGCGGAATTTCAATCATGGGCTCCTTCGTCTGGAAGTAGCAGGGAACCCAGATTGTAAGCGATGCAGCGCCTCTGCATAGGCTCAGATGAAGGCACAGTTCGGTTGCGCGCGGTTCCGCAATAAGGCGAATTACACCCGATACAGTAAGTCATTCGGACTGCAAGAATTGCCGCGCACAGGCTCATTGCACCCTGCGGCACCCATTGTTAGGTGCGGATAATACCCCATAGTATATTCCATCCTGACACAATTACAATCCCTACCATATTTCCCCCGAATCGTGTGCTGAAATTTAGTTTTTTTTTTACAGATTGCATCTTTTCTTTTCTATACAATTGCTTCTGCCTGTCCCGATATTGGTTTTTCTCCTACTCCATCCTGACCCCACTATTCATCGTGTTGCGAGAAAGAAAGTGATTAGCTGAGTTCTTACTTCAATAGCTGCCATTAGCTACTATCGGAAAATGCTTGCTATACATCCCATATTATCACTCTTATCCTTTTGGTTTCCCCTAATACTATCGGCCAAGGCTATCCTGAAGCCGAACAAGAATATCCAGTTTCTTTTGTTGTACTGGATTTCTTATGTTGCTATATCTAACGTACAATACTATCTCATCGAATTCAACATCATCCCGTTGAAGAGTTTCGTTTTGGTATTGGGAGACTTAATTGAGTTGTGGTTGTTCTACTCACACGGCTGCCTTGTCCTAGCATACTATTACCTTCCGAAGCTTCTCAAGCAAACGGAAAACCGTTCGGTCATTGATACCTTGGACTACAAATTCATGGACCCGCTTGTATCTACCTTTGTGGTTCGAAACGCCTTCGTGCAGAGCTTCTTCCATCTAGTGTCCACCAAATTCCCTCCTATTGACGACTTGATGCACTTTAACAGAGAATTATGCAAGCATTTCTCCTCCAAGCAAAGGAGATTGAGTTTCTTGGCCTTCAGCGTGGAATATTTTTGCTACATGGATCTGCCAACACAACTTCACTCGCGTTATCTAAAGTCCGAGAAGCTCATACGAGACTTGAGTTCCAGCGTGCTGAGAGCCGCCTCTGCAAGTGCCCACAGGACCAGCAGCTATCTTGAAACGCCGTCCTCAAATGAATCGGATACAAGTGACCCGATAGTGTGTGATTCCTTTGATGATGTCATTTATACCCCCCGCCTGATTTCGTCTCGAAATGCAACTCCCAAGGACCCCTTACTGGCCTCCAAGGCTGGTCTTTTAGATCCTTCGACGTACACAGCCATGAACTACATTTCCCTGAGGAACTATACGAAAGGCGAAATGCTAGAAAGTGGCCAGTGTCAGGCACTTCCGAAGGTGCGTTCCCTAGGCCAGATGGAGACGGGCCGCAAAAAGAGTTCGCCTCGCCAAACGGCAGCCGGTGAGCGTCTTGAGCCACCATATCCCTTACGGTCCGGAAGCGGATGAAGCCACGTCATATTTATTTTTGCATCAAATAACACGAACTAAAGTTGAAGCGCTGGCCATTTGTGAGCTCGGTCAATAGATTTGTACTAGTAGAGAGGCCTGCGATGGACTTGCGCGTGCAGCCATGTTATTTTCGCTGAGGGTCGTGTTTTTAGACCTTTACCTTCACCAATACACTGATGCCGCCATTGTATCTCTGTGAATATCTACCGAGATTGCAAAAGATCTCTGTGCATCTTGAACTAGATAGGAAATTCCATAAACTCAAAAATATAGCGTTGACCGAAACTAGTCTTGTTCTAACATTTGGCGTGCAACCCATCCATACTAGCAACCTTCCGCCTGCAGTGGAGCGTATCTCCGTTCCTCTACCATATCCCGGTCGACTAACACCAGAACAAGCCCGAATCGAAAATATAGTCCCTCGAAATGGGGCTCTTCTGATAGATGTTGCATGTGATGGCGACCAGCCTCGGCACAAGGCGTCCAACTTCATGAACTTCTCCCACTCAAAGAACATGTGGTCAGTCAGGGACCTTTTGGACAAAACCCCACGAAACAAGGAGGGTGTCAATGAATTCCTGTTTCTATGTGCAAAATGTGGCTGGACCCTCTTGGCATCCCGGTCGTACAAATTTGTGGACATGCCGCTGGAATTCTGGCATGAAATGATGGACTTTTGGCATTGCCATAAGCCCCATGAGGAACATCATAATCACAACCAAAAAAACTACGATGGAAAGATTGAGCCGCGGCCTGGCTTTGTCAATATTGGGGCCTCCTATTTACAGGTGGCGGGGCTTGATTCTCACTGCACAAACTGCAAAAGCTCATTAGGGGAAGTTAATGGGAACATAGTCCAGATATACAAGTGGCGATTGAGGCTTGCGTATGACGGGAAGATCGAGAGCTACCCGCCATATCTCTTCGTGTACTTTGCTCTCTTGGACAAGATCAATTCATGCGGCACGCGAAAGTTTGCGTTAACCACGCCAAGGTCGTCGGAGCACTTGGCGGTGTGGGTCACGAGTGTTGGTATAGACGTGTCGCTTGGCGGACACACCCTTTCAGATTGTCTAAAAATACTTTACCGGAAAGGTGGAGCGGAAGCCGACGATGTACTTGCCCTTCCTGCGGAGGTGTGGGACGCATTTGAAGCGCTCTTGTCTGAAACAAATGCCATGTTGCCGGAGTTGCAGCGAGAGGTTCACATGGTCGAAGCCGAGCAGAATGTCGCGTACATGACGGCATACCTATGCTCACAACCAGGCGTGTTGGCCGGCTCATAGGGTCGCGATTATACTCTTCACCACGGGGACAACCTGTTTTCTCGAAGCCTGGGTGTTGCGTTGGTTATAGACGCGGAAAGGCTTCTTCGCCTTGACAGCACTAATCCCGCTTGAGGCGGCATGGAGATTGTATACATCATCATCTAGCTTCAACTCAGACGATGCATAATCAGCCAAATTCTCGAGGCTGGAATCCTCAGTCGTGTAGCAGAACTCCCTGGAGTAAACCTTGTTGTCTTTCCTGGTGTAGGACAGGGTTATGATCAAAGCGTCCAAGCTAAAGCAACGGCTCATTTGTTGAAAAGCTTCGAGCACGTCGTCAGAAGAGAATTTCGTCAAGACCCACGAAATGGGCTTCAGGATGGAGCTGAAGCCAACGCTAACGCTGCCGCCGGACTTTTTCTCGAACTGAAACTGTTTGTAATCTTTGCGTAAGATATCAAACACAGAAAACCCCGCCAAGTCCTTCTTGGCGGTCTTCAAGGAGCTGTAAAAACCTTCGAGACCGGAGGGCAGCACAAACATCTCGGGTAATTGTGCCTCGGAGAGGATTTGCTTATACTGAGCAAACGCCTCAACATCACCATCTTCGACCTTCTGGGTCATGTTGGAGGTATCGATCAAAAGAGGGCCCAAGAGCAACTCCACGATCTCTGCATCGATGTGGCCTGCGATTTGACTTCTCCAGTAGTTGAACACCAAAGCAGAGCACGAGCCATTGCTGTGGATAACCCGCGGACTGGCATTCTCGAAAGCATTCTCATCCGAATGATGGTCGATGATTGCAGTAACGTCAAGCCTCTTTTGGTGATAAAGACCCCATAAGAATTCGCCCTGGATGTTGCAGTGATCAACGAGTGCAAGCTCCACCTTGTCACCCGAAGAACCGACTAACTCTTGCACATCGTCCAAGAAAAAAAGAGTGTTGCTTGTTATAGAGTGGCGGTTCAAAAGCATCACGATATCCTTTCTGAGTTTCAATTCTTCTCTGGTGATGTTCACCATGGGAAAGAAGGGCTCCTGGTGTGGATTCTTGATGTGGTAGAAGTATGCATAGGCAATGGCACTGACCACGGAGTCCATATCCGCCGACTGGTTGCCAGTGACGACCCGGAACGCGACAGACGTCTTCGGCTGTTGCTTTATGCCATCCAAGATGCCTCGAAGTGTCATAATGGTCAAGTGCTCATCAGTAGAAAAACATGCGAATGGCGCGCCACTTCAGTACGGAGAAAGCTACGCATTAGGAAAGCTGAACACTAGGCTTGTATTAACATCTCGAGGGCCATCCAACGCTCGACTCAAACCTTCCATTTACTTTGCGTAGTGCAAGCTGATGTCTAACCACTGTCTCTTGCGGATCTGCTCCGGAGTCAAAGAAAAGTTTCCGTAAGTGATGGCTCTGAAGTACCAGAAGAACCAAATCACACCTGCACACACAGTGAGAGCAAAGAAGGCCATCTTGGCCTTGTTAATGCTCTGGGGGCTTAATCCTCTTTTCACCGAGTTGGTCCTGTTGAGACAGAGAAATTCGATGAAGCCTCCGGTGAACATGGCAGCGACCAAGTGTGCTGGCAAGTAGTGATGCAAGAACTTTTGTCTATTCATCAAAAAGAATGGGAAGTAATGCGCTGCCCAGCCGATGAAGAGGAAGCCGAGGGTGTTGTATAATCTAGACCTCGCAGCATCGCTCAACATGTGGTAGTCTCGGCGGGTGGTGACGACATCGGCGAGGACAAAGCCGGCGTAGATAGCCAAGAACCCAACCTCTATCCAGAATCCCACAATGTTACCAATGAAAAAGATTTGCTTACGCTCATCATTGTCATTCCAGAAAGAAACTCCTGACATGGCGAGGGGCCACGAGTCGGGCTGCGATGCAAATGGGTGTTCCGAGGTCAACTGGTTGTTGTGTAAGAACATCAATCCCTGAAGCTCATACCACTTCTTGAAGAAAGACATTTTTTTGACCAGTTTTGGCACATAGTTGTTTCTTGGGTCGTTTTCAGTCAAACTGACAATGTTATCGATGGTCCAAATATTGTCCAGGTCTTGCACCTTCTTGTTACCACTGATTTCCTGGTGCTCGAGTGCCCAGTCCGGTAAGAGCTCGTCGTTGTGTGTCCACATCGCAACAACGGTGTCCACATGAACGAGCCTCAATGGTGTGGCCTTGCTTTTGACGATTTTTCTTTTGGTGGTGGTTTTTCCAGCCTCCGAAAGACGCAAGCGAAACAAGGTCTCATTGTACCTAGTGTTAGGAGTTTCGCCATGGACAACCACAAACTCTTCGTTCGTGGCCTTCAATGGGGAAGCGACATCGTGAGTTAACAAAAATCCACCAGTTTGAACATGCTTTAAGCGAACGGCATCATTGGTGAAAACTGCTTCACCAGCCTTGGCTCCATTCGAGGGCACAATTTGCCACTGGGAGTTCAAATCCTCTAGCTCTTCTCCATTCTTGTTCTGAATACCTGTCACTTGTTGCAAGTTTGAGGAGATTCTGCCATTTTCGTACCGCAACGGATACTTCAAGTCGTGGGAATGCAAAAACACTTCGGTGTCGGAGTGCTTAAGAGTAATGATATCGTAATAGTTCACCTGTCTAGCTGTTTTGGCCAATGACGACTCTTCCAACGTCTCCTGAAAATCGGCGGACATGAATGCATCTCCCGGACCGGATCTCGTCAAAATCAGAAAGTGCAAGTAAAACCAGTAAAGGTAGATACAGAAAGGAAAAACAATCAAGGCGACAAACCTAGCCATGAAGTGCTGGGCAAATCTTTCAAGGGTAAGACCTTTCTTGATATCTAACAAGATCCAAAGCTCGTGAACCACCGCAATGCCAATATTTAAGTATGTGAACACACCAATGTATTTAGTTGAAATCACACAAGATAAACCGACTCCAGTAAGGAGTAACCAAGTCCACCACAGTTTAGTGAACGGCTCGCGGCGGTAAGTGCTGAATTTGCAGTATGCGTATATTGTAAAGGCCACACTCAAGAGAAGAGTTGCATCCAACAAAATCAATCTGGAATCAATCACCTGCGCGTTATCAAAGGCAACGAGCACGGAGGAAATGACACACGCAGCCACGGAAAACCTGAGTGTCTTCATGGTCAAGAACACTACAGGAACAACCGCAGTTCCCTGGATGGCCAGCAACATGCGGTATGCCACATATGGTACTTTGTTTGTGATGTAATTGTCTCCAATACTCTCAAACTTGAACTTACCATCATAACCAACTAACCAACCGGCAAAGGCAATGAGTAATTTAGCGAAAGGAGGGTGCAAGTCAAAAAAGTAGGTGCCCTCCAAATAATAAGAGGCGAACTTTCCGAAGTGAACTTCATCAAACACGACCTTATCAGGCACGCTCAAGATTCTGAATCTGAGAAACGCGCCAAGAAGCGTGACAACAGCCAAGGCAATCCAATAGTGGGAGTCAGGATCTCTAGCAGGTGCGGCGAATTTCTCCTCCAATGAATCCACATCACCCGTAGACACGACATTTGCTGGCTTCTTTCCTCTCTTCTTAAGAGTCTGAGACATGTTGATGCTGGTGCAAATCTGAAATTTCCAACGCGAGAGGTTTTTCGACAAAGTGTCACGTCAACTATTCAGTCACGTGGGGGTTCCACGCGCGACGGTGCAAGCCTCACATCACACACTGCATTCCCTCACATAAACTTCTTAGATCGCTTTTGGTACCCGCCGCGTCCTTTGATTATCGGCATACTCGCGGAAGAAGCTTGGCGAGGAAGAATGAAGCTATTTTGCTTGGAGGGGTAGCTCGGAGTATTGCTGGTGGATGGTATTGACGACAGAGACAGACTTTCGACCGATGCATGGGAGCCGCGCTTCGCAGTGCGGTCTCCATATCCCGTTCCGGGGTTATCACCGGTGACTTCATTCGCGGCAGCATTGTAGCCCGAAGGCCAGTTGGAGCTTCCATGGTGAATACTTTGACTCAGCGCCAGTTGTTGCTCCGAGGTTCGTATTGGAATGGCCTTTGACAATTGTGTTGCTCTTGCCCTCTCCTCCTGCAAAGCAGTTTCATACCTGAGCAAAACACCGTTTAATTCTTTGATCTTTTTCTCGTACTGTTTAGACTGTTCCGTGAAAGCCTCGCGCATTTCTAACTTTGTCTTCGATAATTGACTCTCGACGTCCTTCTCGTGGAACTCAAGGGCTCTTCTAAGATGCTCTAAATCAGCCTCCCCTTTCATCTTCTGGTTCTGGAGCATTTTGATTTCCGTTCTCAAATGCAAAATATCCCCTTCGTTGCATGTGACAGCACATGGGGTTTCCACCACTATGGGTTTTTCAGTTTGCTTTGGTACGACTTTGCTTTGGTCCTGCAAAAATTTATTGTGATTCTTCAAGTCGATGATTTCTTCCTCCTTTTCCTGGAGGCTTTCGCGATTCTTTTTTAAACTCTCTGACTTCTCAGAGACTTCAGCCTGAGCCTCCTTGAGTAGTGTTTCTAGCTCTTGCAGCTTGGAGTGCATTTGTGCTATTTTTTTAAGCAAGCACTCGTTTTCATCAGCTTTTAGCCTGAATTTGATTTCCTTCTCCTCGAGTAAAGATCTTGAGACATCGGTCACGTCCATTCTTTTTGTATCCTCATCATGAACAGGTTGTTTTGGCTGCTTGTTTATACTTTCGGACATGCTGTTCAATCTAAGCTTGAGTTTCACATACCTCAAGCGGTAAAGAGACTTCATGTACATGGCGAACTCTAACTCATTTCTTATCAAGAGTAGCTCCCTTTGATAGAATTCGAGAATATTCCCACCCGTGCCGGAATTACTCTTGAACGAGTCTTCATTCTTTTCGGGGGCTCGTCTAGACATGTTTCCATTTGAATATTCCTTTTCACCCTGATCGAGACTGCTTGGCGGCACAGGAGCTGAAGAAGTGTATGATTTTTCATGCTCTAAGAACAATGCGGAGAGATCATCTTTCAAAAATATGGATTTGTCCCTGTCGCTTGAGGTGTTTTGATTAACCAAGGTGTTACCATCGAAAGCAAATGGCTTAAATTCTATGCGTTCGAGGGTTCCGCTAAAATCATCCAAGGGAGAATTGTTTTGACACGGGGAGCATCTCTTTTCTGCAGTCAAGGCATGATCGAGTATTGACGGCGAGGTTACACCTCTCATCCCAGTTTTTTGTTCCCCCAACGAGCTGTTTGACCGTGAGGAAGCTTTCTGCGACGAAAGAATGCTATGGAGGTGGTCTGACGAGCGTATCTTGCTGAGCAACTTTTCAGAAAAAGAAAACTCATCTGGGATAGTGATTAGGATCTCCGGATTCAAGGATAAGCATTCAAATAAAACCTCGGCCTCCCCTATTTCAGCATTGATATTTTTCTTGAGAATCCATTCAATTGGCTTCTTTTCATGATTATCCGAATCGCCCTGGAGAAAATTCGGGTGAATCATACACCTCTCTAAGCACTTCAAGATTGCTTTAGAAACGCATAAGGCCAACTCCTTTTTGAAATTGTCGGGGACAAAATCTTTCAAGCAAGTTGGAGGGTTTTGCAGCAAGAAGTACTTTGGCTCATTGGCAAACGAAATAAGACTTTTCGGGAAAAGACCATAAATTAACGTGATCAAGTATTGCAAATCAAACTTTCTAACTGGATGAAATTGTGCTTTGAACACAGAAGGCTCTTCTTCGAAACCAGCTACAACCCAATCAGCTTCTGTCCCTAAATCAAAGAGCGTTCTTGAAGTGCCACAGTTCCAACCCGCAAGCCGCGAGAGTATTATAAGCAATTCTGGCAAGTGCAGGGCTATCTTATCACAAATCTTACCGAATAACATCATCAAAACAGTAAGTGCACTTCTGAGAATAGGTTCACTTGAATCCAAGCATAGACATCGCAATAGATTCACATAGAAGGGTGTCTCCACGACAGTTTGCGTTGCTGAAACGTTTTTCGAAGCCAAGACAGAAGCAAGGGCCAAAGACTTTAAGCGAGACTTGGGTTCGCTGAAGTGAGGGTTTAAGAGAAGAAAAAAACTCTTTGGGTACTGCAAGCCCCAATTAGTGAGGACGCCTGTGGCATTACGCTCGATGAAACGGCGTCTCTCGGCAAAAACATGCATGGTCATATCGGCTTCAGTTGCCGATAGCTGAATCATATCATATGCTTTCTGGTCTTTGCCAATGTACACTTGCATAACATGCCCCATGGTCATTTGGGCAATTCGCTCTCTTCGTTGTCGTAGACTCGCATCATCCGTATGGAACGTGTCTACTGTCAAGGATTCAAGAAAGCGCCGAGTCTTGGAAATGTACAATAGGTCGAAACCGGCGCTATCTAAGGCTGGGCGGAGGTAGGTTTTGAGCCAGAGCTCCACATCCGAAGCTGATAGCGTAGGCAGTAATCTCGAAAGTAGCTCCACGAAAAACGTCTCCTTGGAAAGTTCTGGAGAGTTGGTGATGTAATCGGTATGAGCATTTCGGAGAATCTCGTTGATGTTTGTGTTGATGGTGGAGGAGGTATTGTGGCGCTCATTGAAAGCGTATATGGTGGTGTAGAGCTCTTTGATGGCAGGACTCGGGCTCGTGTCCCATGGGATCGAGCTATCCCAGCTTCGGAAAACCGCATTTATCGCTCGGACGAGTGACCTGGAGCTCCCAGACATGTATAAGGATATCGATAATATGGCCGCATGTAGGGTAGGGTCTGTGCGCACCATATTTCATGTGCTCCCCACATACTACCGATCCATGTCGTCACCTTACGCCACGGCCGACTATGAGGCACTTGACACGCTGGTTCTTGTGGCAAACATAGTGGAGCAATTGCGTGGACAGCTTCTGCAATACGACACAGTTGAAAACAAGGCTGACTACATCCAGAACTCCCATTTAATTCCCGATTCTTTCACCGAGTTCTACTGTGTTCTATCCAACAAGCCATGCGCTTCCCACAACTGGCTCTGGTTGATTTATTTGAATGGTATGTGCACTTGTGCCTATCGGATTCTTCTTTTGGAGCAAAAGATTCAACACACCAAAATCCGGGGGGTGGACCCGGCCTTCTTGAATGCCCGCGCTGCTTATGCGCAGAGCTTTAGCCAAGTCCTGAGGTTCCTGAGCCGGCTCTTTATGGAGATCGACCTAGATTGGCTCGTTTTGAATTCCCATGCAAATAAGTTATTCTTGCAGTTCCTCACTACATCTGTTGACATCTGCCTACTCGACCCAGTGTCTATCTACACCATAAGCAGTCTTGTGGACTCCATGGCCTCGGTGATGCGGCGGTATGCACGAGTATCTGGGAATGTAGACCAGATGAGTGACTCTGACCGTTGCGCGGAATCCGATTTGTTTCCTATACTAGCCAAGTTCGCTAAATTAGCATACCTATCAGGGAACTGCAAGCTGACTTTGCCTCTTGTGTGCCCGGAGCAGGATGCACCTTTAGTAACGAATAAGTTAGTGCCGTTGTTATTGTCTAGAAAACAGGTATCGCTCAATGAAATTGTTGATTACTATCGGTATTACGCTTACTCGCTCATCACTTGCGTGGTTGAACAAGAACGAATCAATGATAGGTGGTTGAACCGAGCTGACCAATTTTTGAAAGTGCTCTTGCAAATTCCGAGTCTCCATGTGGATAATTACATTACCCACTTGGGCTCTGCAATCAACCCGTCAAGGTACGTGTCCGCAGCCGAGCGTGGGGAGATGTCATTCTTTTTCATTATGTGCTATCTTTTAAGACTTGTGTCATTTGCGGATTTGGTTGACCCTGAGAAGCATTTCACTTCCGAAAGACAGTACTTCCTCACATCTTTTAACAAAAGGGTGGCTACCGAGTTGGACATATCGGCTTCTTCTTCCAGCTCCAGGGCTGGTAGTGTGGTTTCCATGACCAAGTTTACGGAACCATTGCACGCTCCGCCCTCCAACACAACGAACCGTACTCTTGGCTCCATACTTTATCAGGGAAGCTATAAGGAGAAGGTTCGATTGGTGGTTGACTTTATCAATCTCATAGGAGAGGATATGACCAGTGGCTCCATAAAGCAGATCGTTAACACGTTTGATTTTGCTCTGCTACGTCAGTCCGATCAGTCGCAAATCAATTCCGCAGATGGAGAGATATCCCATGTCTTGAGCCGCATTGACAAAAACATGTCCCCGGGTAAGGCGTTATTTGTGGGTGCGATTGATAAAATCGTCCGTCTCGTCCAATTGCTTGCGATAAAAGAATTCTCTGCCACGTTTGGAGACTCGATGCTGCCGGATAATATTTTGGCTGTGATTTTTGAGTCCCACTACCCAGTTGACGAAGTGCTAAGAACAAAGGATCTTTTAGTTTTTGACGGTGGGAAATTGGTGCCCATTATGGCCACTACCAAATGCTCCGAAGAGACAAAGATACTCAGACAGTTTGACACTTTGGAGATGACTGGAGAACTTGAGCAAGCCACCCAATCCCTTATCCGGTAGACAGGTCCATATTCTCGGTTAGCACGTGTGCGTGGAAACCAACCAAGACTACCAACTTATAGACGAAGCGAGCGCTTTACTACCCCCCGAAAAACGTGAAAATGTGATTTCCTTTTTATTTAAGGATGAAAAGAACTATGCAAATGAGGCTTCTTAACTAAACATGTTTTGTGTGTTCAAGACCAATCTTGCTGTGTTCCTTTTATGCAACCTGTGCGTTGAGCCCGTGTTCGCAAGTTTTTAAGCCTCTAACGACTTGTCAATGATTATGGATCGTTTTCAGGAACAATAACTCCAAGTATGAGCAACGTATTCGGAATGTTCTGACGGCTACTTCAGGGGGGAACTCGCACATTCAGGTATTACACATAATGATTGTCCAGCGTACTTCAATGTGTGGGAGCTATTTGAAATACAATAGCATAAATTTAATTAGCGAGGGGAAGCTTTTTCTTTCAATTGGTAGATTCCGCTATGCCTTTATACGTTTCTGGTTACCCCTCTTTCGAGCGTCAACCAGATTCATGTGTGCTTATCATACCTCATCGGTGGAGGGCAACCCGCATATCCTGTCTTCTTTTATTCGCATATCTTTTATTCGCAAATCTGTTAGTCGCATATATTTTCGCCCGGTTTAGTTTCTTATTCGGGTGTGGGCTTTAAACCTTTATGCCATAAGGTCACCTTCATGGAACTGTTGGTAGCCAATTCTGTGGACATGATGAATAATATCATATTAAACACAATCTACAGTTTGTAAGAAAAGGCAGGGCCACCAGGCTGGCTTTCTAGTGTAGACGTATGCCTTGTGTCCTGGAATTTATCATGGTAGGCATTTAACCTGGAATAGGCGGGGAACTCTTTGGCTTAAGATGGAGGAAATCCTCTTTATACATATAGTGTATGCATTCCTGCACGAATACGACACACATGCATAAAACATGCAGGTATCAGACAAATGATGCCTGCATATAAGTCTACTGATAAGGATTCGTTTGCTCACAAATTCTCTCATTGCTTAACAGCGCGGTTGGCAGAGCGTCAATGTAGTTAGCCATTAAGTCTCGCCAGGTCGAAAACACCGTGAAGCAATCTGTTCCTGATTGTACCCTCGCAAACCACTATCGCTACACATGCATCACATCTTACACTGTCAGTAGGCGGTGAGAGAGATTTGAATCTATTCACATTCAATTATCTTGCCCGGTACGACTTCTGCGTTTCTTTCTCGCTGGAGGCTGCGAGTCATTTTGATCGCTTGCATCGCTGTCGCCGCTAATAATGATAATCTCGCTAGCCGAAGAACCGCTCTGAGCGAGCGACTGCTGAGAAACGTCTGACTTGCGTTTTCTCAGTGGCTTTCTCCCTTTTCTCGGGGGCGAAACCACCTCAGTTGGATTTTCCGCACGTGACTCTTCGCTGGGGTCTTCCACCTCTGGGCTCAGGCTTGGAACTGAATAAGTCTTGACCGATGGCGTCTCATTTGTGATTGGATGTACTGGGTTCGCCTGTGTTCGTTTTGTCGCGATTTCATCTGTCTGCATATCTGCCTGGACTCTATCTTGCTGCAATAATTGCTGCGCTGATGCTGACTGCACTGAACTCGACTGATTTTCAGCCGGCTGACTTTTAACCGAGCCATTTTGAGCTGACTGATTTTGAACTGAATCATTTTGAACTGAATCATTTTGAACTGAATCATTTCGAATTGATTGATTTTGAACTGACTGATTTTGAACTGACTGATTTTGAACTGACTGATTTTGAACCGACTGGATGGGAACCGATTGAGATTGGTCTGCCTGGATCTGATTTGACTGGGTCAGCTTTTTCTGGTTCTGACTTGACTGGCCCGGTTTCCCATCGCTGGATGTATTTCTGTTCTGGAGAGATTGATCGTAAAAAACATCCTCAACTGGTGAAAAACGCACAGCATTATTATTTAAAGTGCCGTGCAGGTAGTGCATACCCATCATTGCCGTGCTTGCAACATTGGATGTGGGAACTCTTTTCGGATCGGACTTGAAGTATGGAAGATTGTGTTTCAAGGCATAGTTGCGTTCGCAAATTTCACATGTACCAGGAATATTCACCAGTGATACATTTCGAGACGGCAGTTGCGAGGCTATGCTAGAAACCGAATAGTTATCCATAGCAACTGCGGCCGCTGCAGGAACTGAAGTAGTCCACAGTGTAGAATTGACAACAGCATGCGAGGAGACCGGCGCAGAGGGTCTAGCTGGATTTCCCGCAGGTACTCGTGCTGGCATTTTCGAGGCCAATTGAGAAGCCATTGGCGAATTGCTCCTTTCAAGCATCTGATGGGGCCCTAGAGCATGCGGAGGCTGACCAGTGATGTACGAACTCTGACCATGCTCAAGCTGAAGTATGGAGGCCTGCGGATTTTGCACCGGAAGCGCACGCGTCAGTCCAGCGGGTTGTTGCCATGACGATCCATAGTATTGCCCATAATGGCTTGCAGCAATGCCTTCAGGCCCAGTTGTGGCCTGTAATGGGACGGATGACGCAATTGCAGGCACATATGGCGGTTTGGAGAGAAAAAAGTCTGGGGCGTTGGCACCTGGAACCGTGCTTAGGATCATCCTCCTGTTTGATTCTTTGAGCTGCTTCCTAGTGAAGGAAGCGGCCCACAAACGCTGCGACTGCATCACACTTCTCTCCGAGCGAGCAACCTCCTCGATCATGAACTGTGAAACATACTCGTTGAAGAAATTTGGGAGGTTTTTTAAACGAGCTTCCACGGCCCGTTTTTGCTTGGCACCAATCTCCACCGCGAATGGGAACAAGTCTTTTTTAGCGAGCCTCTTGCTCTTGCCATTGGGCGACTTGGGCTGCTGGTCGGCCTCGTTGATGCCAAACATGTGGGTACATTCGTTATAAATTTTGATGAAAAGGCCTGAAAACGTGTCGTCAATGAGCGAGGTGGGCCCGTAACCATTATTCAATTTTCTCACTTCCATCAACTCATAAAGAAATGCAAGGTACATCTGGGCCTCTGGAGACACTGGCTCATTGTGTATTCTTTCGGCGATGGCCTTGGCCTGTTTAATGAACGTACCATATGACGTCAAAAACAAAAAACGTTCCACCAAGGCACTGTCAAATCTGGCAACTTCCCGCATAAGTTGGCACAATATTGAGCATAACTTTTCCCACGCAGGATACAATTGTACCATAGAGGAATTTGCTCTGCGTAATTTGGGGAAGAGCATAACCATTGTAGTCAAGTCCTTGTCACGCTCCAAGATCCGGAGAAAAAATTGCGTATACTGGTACATGTAGACGAAATGTTTCCCAGGTCTCTCGTTCTCCGGCTTCCACATTTGCAAGAATGTTTTGTTATGAGGCTTCAAGGTGAAAAACCGAGATATGACCCGTCGAGCCCATGCTGTGTCATTCAAATCATCAAACGAAATCGCGGCTAGTCTGTACGACGGTTTATGGTACCACTGCTTCTTATCCATACTTGATAGCTTGGTCAAGCAAGCGGCAACTTGTAAGTAAAAGTGCTTCTTCCCCGATGTGCCAACATCGAAAGTCATTTTCAAGAATGGCTCTTCGCCGAGCAAATGTAAACCGCGTTCAACAGAAATAGCATCTCGCTTCACAAACTTGTATAAGAGACTGTAGTACTTGTAGGCCGGTTCCAAGATGGGATCATTGGGACTCAGCGCATATTTCGCAAGAACACCAGCTCTAGCAATAGTCCCCAAAACATCTTCGGGCTTGGCGCCCAATTTGGAGCGCACTTTACCCAAGTAATAAAATGCAGTCCAGTCCAGAGGGTCAGATCTCAGGGCAATGTCAAGGCACCGCTGCATCAATCTAAGACAAAATTTAGCAGAGACGGCAGGGGTCTCGGATAGCTGGCTGTACAGCTTATGACCATCTTTTTGAATGAATCTGGGGTTCTTGAATACTTTGAAGGCTATCATGTCCATGGGCGCTCGGGATGCACTGTACATCTCCTTGGCAAAACAGCTCATCAAAACTGCAATCACGGCCTTGTGTCGTAACACATCCTTGAAATCCTTTCTGGCAACCGCCCCAATACCCATCATATAACATGTCAATGCTTTCTTTTGCGAAATTGCAGTGAGAACCTTTCTTTCAGGGATATTGAGTTTATCTGACGTCCAGATCGTGTCATCTTCGACAATGAAGCCATATGCCTGTCCAAGTAAGATCCAACTTTCCGCCCGCTTACTGCCATAAACAAGATCACACTTGAGGAGAGCGATGATTCGTTCTAATTCCACAGTCCTGCTTTGTGCTGATTTTTTGCGGATCTTGTACGAATTGAACATCAAAACGGCTTGCAAGTAGTAAAGGCCGCCAATTGCAACAGGATTTTCTTTTGTTGGGGGGAGGGGCTCTATAGGATTCAATCCGTGAAAGACTTCCTTTATGAACCGTGGACCCAAAACCACCAGATCCAAAAAGTCCTCAAGAACTGACCAATTTTCAGAGATTGCTCTATCATTTTCGATTTCGGGGTAGCCAAAAATTTCATAAATATCCTCAACCACCTGCTTCAAGTCATTGCGGAAGTTTTGAGTGAGAAGGTTGTCTTTGTAACAAAGCGGAAGCACGAAAGCAGCTAGCTCCAACGCGTTCGATCTGTCTAAAGTGGCAGTTTTTGTTGTGTAATGGTCATGAGGAGATTTGCCATCGACTTTGATTTTGTAGTGTAATCTGCATGACATTAATTGCGTAATTTCGGTGGTGGGGAAATTCTTGAGCTTCATTAAATTGGCTTCGGCAAATGTTAAAAACAAGCCATCGGAGGCATCACAAAGTCGGCGGATGCCAAGCTGATAATGAACCAAAGAAATTAAGTCAGAAATGCGCTGGTCCTTTTGGGTCACCAGATCGCACATTTTGACTTGGTTAACACAATAAACCAAGAAAATAGTGATGCTTTTAACACAAAAGTTCTTGAAGAAGTTGAATGCTTCTTTAGATTTTGATTCGAGGGACACTTTACTTCCCGTTATCAATGCAGACTCTTCATGCAAGCTGAAAGAGTAGCTTAGTTCAAAAACACGGGTCAAATTAGCGATCACCTGCAGGCTAGGACAGGGACCTTTTAAAACCCAGTTATCTTTGCTTAAGTTCTGGAGGAACGTATCAAGGTACTCTGTGTAAGAGCTTATCAAACGTACAAACAAAAGGGGGTCGCTTGCGTTTTCAGTGACAAAATCAGAACTCTTTAAAAAATCAATAATAAATGCCAAAAATTGCTCGAAGCCTGTCTGGTATTTTTCATGAGAGTGACTTTTATAGTACAGGAATAACATGCTCCATAGACTAAGTTTCAAATCCAACGGACATTCATCAAAAAAAATTTTGACACTTGAAAGAGATTTTTTATCCAAAAACGCATGTCCGTTCAAAATTGAATCCACCAATGAAAACTCTGGTGCAGATTCACATGTTTCGTCATTTGGATCATTGTTTTCCAATAAAATTGATTCAAGCAAGAAAATGGTATCGTTATTCCCCCCGGAGCCACTTTGGTCCAAAATTTTGGAAAAAATAGAAAGGATCGAAGCAGTAGAGAGTCTCCTGGAAAGACTTGTGGTAGAAAATTCCGCTATGTTGCCGTAATTGGGAAACAAAATTTTCAACTGTGAGGTATCATGGCTAGTGGTGAGAGAATGGAGTTCGTTAAGATGAGAAACAACGTATCGCTTTTCCTCCCACAGGTAGCTATCGGCGGCAATAAAGTAATTGGTTGCCCAAAAGAATCTGACAAGAATTGAGAAATTATCAGCCTTCAAGTGGCTTGCAGTTACCGGACCAAGCAACGCCCCCTCTAGAAATGACCTCCACTTTACGATCCGGTAATGCACTCTCAATACCTCTATTGAGCCCAAACTATAGTACCCTTTCAAAGATTTGAAACGACCGACACTAACGGACTCTAACGAGCGTTCGAAAGAGCCCTTGCAATTGATATAATAGTTGATAAGAACCTCATAAATGCTCAAAAGAAATACAAGGTCGTGAGTATTTTCAGGTATGACATTCAAAGCTGAATATTGCTGTAATATTTGTGCTTCAAGACTCATATACCACTCAAAAATTGTGTCAAAAAGGTCCAAATCCCAGGATTTGTCGGCAATAGTACCTGACAAATAACGTAAAATTTCGATTTTGCTATCATTCACATGCTTTTTTGAAAGATTTATGTGCTGCAAAAACTTTTTCACCTGTGAAGAGTCCTCCTTTAGGTCGTGATCCTCGTCGATCACTTCAACGTCTGAAACATGGTTTCCGAACTTTGTGAGGATGTCCATAAGTCTCTTCTTGTCACTATCTTTGAGGTTTTCCCTTTCGTCTTGACCGTTTGTCTTCGACAATAGCACTGGATTGAAGAGCCTAGGTTTCCACTCATTCAAGATTTGTAGAAAAATCATCATGTATCGGGGCTCTGACTTCTGGTCCTCAGTTGAGACAACGCGTCCGATAATATCATTGACAAGGTTGTCCACACCAAAGATTGCTTTGAAGTGCACATTCAAATTGTGAACAAACGCTTCTGTTTCAGCAAAGTACCGCCGTGTCAAAAGTATACCGTCAACTTCCATGGGTTGGTAGTCTTCCCGATTGAGTCTTTTTGAGAGCCGCATCGATGATTTCTCAAGTCCCGCTTGCACATCTGGTCGCTGGGGTTCCCTCGCGATTTCAGTTACGTCGTCCTCGGAACGAGTATCGTGGAGGCTGTCTACCGCTTCCGGGTCGACACTTTCCACTGCACTATGAGGCGCAGAGTCCAGGGCCAGAGCATTCTGATGATCTTTCCCCAACAATTTCTGGTCTGACCGAAAAACAAACTGCACCGAGTCCTGCATTATATTAAGGGGCCGATATGGGTTTGAATAGCCACCATTTTGCTTGAGAGAGTCGGACCCTTTCTCCTTGTATTGGTGCTGCTTCACGGCAAAATTCACTGAATGTATAACTCCGGGCCACGTCACCTCTCCAACCACTTCTATATTAAGGACCTTGCGGCGGAATATATCTTCACCCTGTTGTTGTAGATCTTCCTTATAAGGTGCTAAGAAGGCTAGTTTTTCCGCTATAGAAGGAGAGATTGAGCCATGCATGTCCTTCCGAAGCATCGAGAGACGAGAGACCGCCCACTCATTGACAGGTAAAATGCTAGCGATGTCATCACTTTCGTCACGGAAGGAAACAGCATATTCGAGGTTGAAGCGTCGCAAACGAGTCGTGCCCAAGAAAGCATATAGGTCATCGAGAATCCGCAAGAGCGATTCGTCAGGTTCTTGATACACCGGGCAAATGGAAAACCCATCGAGCATGTCGTAAAACAATTCCTTTTTAAAGGAGTCCTCTGTATACACAACTTCTTCCCTGGCGTTCTCAAACTCAATTAACTCTTGGAGGTCGGCTTTAGCCTTCAAGATAGCAAAGTATAGAAAGCCTCGGTTCCGGAAATACAAGTACCTTATATTTTTGACGTTCTGATGCAAGTGACTGACCGCGTCTGGTTGAGCAGTGGCATCAAGCCCATTCTGTAGGCCCTTGAGTAATCTTTCTTCCTCCAGAAAATGGTTCATGATCACATTAAACTGAGCCAACTCATGGAACTTGATGTATGATGCCGAGAGTTGGCCCGCCTGCTTGAGTTTCATTGCCTCCTGGAATAGTTTAAATGCATTCTGATACTCTGTTTCTCGCGTATGTTCCTCCTCCAAGTCTTTCTTGGAAGCACCTTCGATGAGGTTCAACGGTGAGAAAACGGACTGGAGTTAGTAAGAAATAGGTTCCAGGGGTTCACGGGCCACATACCATTACTGCCGCTAGTATGGCATGAGTCTGAGTTTCACTTTGCGCGTTTGAGTGCGTAGCCCGCGCACCCATCTACTGTAAAGTCTGTAGGAGGCGCGGTGGGACCCTGCTTCCGGATACGGCATTATTAATAGTTCTACTCTCGGCATCGATGATGCCATGTCAGCTGAGAAAATCCAGCACTCTTTACGGGATGCATGAGATTACAATCCATATTGTTCACCTGCCTCACCTGTCTAGTCTGACTAGTCTGTTCGAGGTCCATTCGCACTAGTTAAGCTCTGGGCCAGGAAATCACCTCGCGCTTCCGCATCCTCCATAAACCCCAATTGACACTCCTCTGCTTGCCCTGACAGGTCCCTGCCGGACCCAAGTCTGGACACACGCCCGGTCTCCATTCCGTAAAGTCATGATTGACCAAATGATGGCTGCGTTCGAAGTGTCTTGGGTGCAGTGACGGCTTACTGCTAGCCCGTAGTGCTCAGTCTTGCCATCTCCAAGGAAGTGCAAGTGCACTCGTCCTCAACTTTTTTCTCCCACGCTTCCTCCCGTTTCTCTTGCTTGAGAATTTGCTTGCCACCGCTGACGTACCAGATAAAGCTGCTGGTAAAGATTCCAAGCTCCATCGCTAACACAATCGCATACAAAACCATGCTCATGATGTCCAACTCGCCAACGACTATACTCAATAGGGAAAAAAGAGCTCCCAAGGAATCCATGCTCAAGAAGACAAAATTGATCCCCACCACGCGCCCACGTCTCTTGGAGAGCTCGAAGTATGGAGGCACCAAGCCCAAAGCAAGTAACACTGACGCAATAATACCAATCACTAGCATAGGCCACTCAATGCCTCTTCGGTGGAGCGGACGAAGCCAGAGAATGAGGCCCACCATGACTCCAGCAGAAGTGATGCAGAACGAGGCAACAAGCATGCACAACTTGCGAACGGGCATGCTGACAGGAGGATAGAAGAGTGTTTGGCCCCACGATATGGTGCAAAAGAGCGTGAATAGCACCGGCTGGATCCGGAGGGGTATCGAACCATCGGTTCCATAAAAGTAGATGGAGAACGGCACCCCGCTGAGAGCCCAGAGAAACATCATCGATGGCGGCAACCCTGTGCATTCCTTGACCTTGAAGTTGCGAATAATCTGAGGCACTAGCTGAACACACCAAAGGACCGTGCCAATGGTGGCAAGAACGTTTTCAGCGGTGGTGTTATGGATCATGAGAAGACGACGTCGAAGCAGCCTGCAAATTAGGGATGTCTCGGAGGCGCTGACTAAATTGCGTGTCTTATGTAGAGCCGATCAAATGAGTCCTTTGTTCCGTGGGCTTGTCAAAGCGCAATTCGGGCCATGCGGCGCACTGCGAGTGATGTCTTGGGGTCAGATTTGCGCTCCACGAGACAGGCGTTATCTTAAAAAGACCCGTTATGCGCCCTTCATGCCGGAGCGCAATTTTTTGAAGGCCACACACCGCGCGGTGACACATCTTTGAAGGTTTACTGGTGAAGGTCCCACTCCCCCACATTTAAGGCGCATTGTTCGCTACATCAGAGTAATCAAGACAAACCCGCGAGAGACGTCAACATGTTGGATCCCATCGCCAGACCCACTCAACCTTTTAGCCAATCTTAATGGGTACATTATCTTAACAATTCGTAGTCACTTGTCCGCATTAAATTTGGCACATCCCATGCTCTGAGGCTTGATGCTGATTCGGAATTATCGCCTCGTCGCTAATCTCTGCACATGTGGACTTGCTCCGTCCATCACTCGGAATCGCTATACTCAATTCCGAGGCGCCTTTCCTCGCTCTGCACGTCACCAAATTCCCCATTGTAGGCCTCATCCGGTTGCGAGGCGTGCTCGCCTGTGCTAAAGTCTGCCATAGAAGCCGCTGGCAACTTCGCCCCAGTGAACGTTTGCTCTCCTTGAACACCAAAGCTTTCAGTCCCGTCTGTAAAAAAACCCCCGCCCTCCATGGCGTCATCGTGTATGTCCTCTTCGGGTGCTGTATGATGCGCTTGGGCCGCTCCATCCATATCTGCCGCCATGAAGCCTCCCTCGAGATCTCCATGATCAGGAATTGCGTCCTGCAATGAGAATCCACCCAGACTTTCTTCCGGGCCCAACCTCCTGCGCAGTCTTGTTTTGCGGGGCACGTAACCCTCGTTCTCAGACGCCTCATCCTCGCTACCTACACTGTAGTAGCCTTCTTCATCTTCGCTTGGGTCCACTCCACGCGCGTGACCCGATTCTTCTTGTGGCTCCTCGCTCACTTTGCCATGCTGGGAATCTAAACGCTTAATTATTCGGAGTTTGGTCAAGAAAAATTTCCAGCTCCTTAAAGCATTCATTTCAATCCTCTCTCGCTTCTTCTCTTCTTCTTCGTCCCGGAGTCCTTCCGCCACTGCCAAAACCGCCTCCTTGTATTCGGATCCTATTAATATCCCACCCTCCTTGGCCGTCACCGAGCGCCTATTGGATTTGGACCCGGCCCCAAAATCAAAGGCAACAATCGCCTTTGCATAGTCGATGTTGAGCGTTTTTGCAGCTTGCTCTAGAAGTTTTAAAGGAGTGTCTTTTGAGATTTTGGCCAAGTAGCCGTTTTCAGGTATCATTGTGGGAGTAAACACTTCCACATTGCCGTATGCGTTTTTGACAATCTTGCCATCCACGATGGGCGGGGGTATGAAGAGCTCCGTTTGAAATTCTGCATACATTCTTATTTCTCCGTCTTCTTCCTCTTCTTGTTCAGTCACTGAATTAACGTTGATCTTGCGCACCTTCAAAGGTTGGACTCCTACTTTCAATACTCGGCCTTGCATATGCCATGCCTTGGGTGTTCGGAGGCGACAAACATGGGATCGCCTGTAAATCGTGGTCACACTCTTTTTGTTCATGGATCGGAAAGTCCCGCATTTACTAGACTCGTTGTTGGGATAGATCACTTCATCCTGGCGAAGTTGCGACTCAAGGGCATACACCGGATGGTTTTTGAAGTCCGCCATATTGTTGGGGGTGCCCTCGCAGATGTGCCTGTCGTAGAGCTCCTTCAATTCCATGGCGTCGGCATTGGTGATATGACTCCGCTTCTTTCCAACCGCACGTAGTACTCTACCATACCAGTGCTCGTCCTCATCGGAATGGGAAGCGATTCTTTTTTTGGCAGTTTTGGCATTGAAAAACTGCGTGTACCGCCTGGTTACGTCTCTCAACGAGCCGTCTGGGTTGAATGCAATGATGTACCACGATTGATGAGAGAGTTCAGAGCCCGGTGCCTCGAACTTGCACTTGCGCCGCATAGGTACAACCTCCACGATCTTGAATACAATTGGATCGATGGAAATCATCTTTTTGGAATACTTGTTCCACACTTCTATCCAGAATACCGGGAAGTTGAATGCCGGCTTCTTTGGAACTGAGGCCGAAACTGTTTCCTTTTTCTTCCGCACCCGCTTAAGTAGGTCCTGGCGAGAATCTGGAATGAAAACCGGGTCAAATTCGGACCGCGGGGATACTCGAGGCTCATCTTCCACCACTATTGGTTCATCATGAGCCTTCACTGGCTTAAGCGACCTATAATCGGGTACTTGAATGGAAAAAACCAAACGTGCATCGACACCAACCGATCGTAGAATTGCAACAAAGCCCTGAGCGCCCGTATCTTTAGAACCCTGAAACGATTTGACAGCCCTAGAAAAGGCTTCCAAGGTCATGGCCTTCAGACACGACTGAGATCCTGCCTCGCCCCAATCATACCGTGAGAGGCCAGGAACCGTACACCGGAACTTTTTGGAGTATACCAGCAAAAGCTTGCGGAGCGCCTCGATCAAGCGCTTGGACTTGACGTAGTCTAGCACATCTGCATCGTCTTGATCTAGGAGGTTTTTCACTTCCTGTGGAACAGCTTTATTGAGAGACTTTAGTAGCATCGGGTCACTGCACCACTTGTTTCGGATAGCGCCGTGGCATAGCATAGAAAGCACCATGAGCTTATGCACTGTGAGTCTCTGGGCGCGTTCTTCCTTTGCTATGGGTAAGTAAGATCGCTTCGCCTTCGTTTGCTTCTTTGGCTCCTCCCTCTCATGGTTGATTTTAAATGTGAGCGTTTCGCTATTGGGCTCTTGATCCAGCCCAAACACCTTGTCGAGATCCACGTCTTCCAAATCATCAAAGTCATCAGAGTCGGCAGCAGAGTCATCAGAGTCGGCATCAAGTCTACCAGAGTTGGCATTGGGTCCATCAGGGTTGGCTGCAGAACCGGCATCAATGGAGACATCCCTTGCCTCCAGATCCCTATGTGTCAGCTTAGACGTCGTGCTCTGTGACTGGGCCACGCCTAAATCAACATCTTCGAGATCCAGCTCGGAGCTGGAGCTGGAACTTATAGTAATCACCTCAGCCTGAGGGGATGCCTTTCGGCGCCGTTTCAACGGCCGTTCGTTGGTCGAACTTTCCTTCAAAGTCTTCCTTAGCAAGGCCGTGTGTTTCAGTGACACCGACATTGAGTGGAGGGGAGGCGGCTTGATGGGTAGTGGCCTGGAGGTACGCACGCGCTTGCTACCGCGTTAGTCTACTATCAAGACATTCAATGAGCATCAGGTGCATTCAGGGAGGCCTCCTAATACATGGCACACATACCCCGATATACAGAACATCCGTTCTGGGCCCGCCATGGCGGAAAGGAAGAACAAAAGCAGAGCCAGTCGAGACCTTTAGCCGCTTTAAGAATCGAGTCACCCAGCTCTGCAGGTTTCGACCCGCCATGGAGCCCTTGGCCTTGGGACATTTTTCCCTGCTTCCTGAGTCGCACCAGTCCCTCAAATAGCACTCATCGCTTCCTCCGCCAGTCTCCACATTGAATCCGCAATGTTCTTGCATGCATGGAAAGCTATTCGACTACGACCGGTGATTGGGGTAAGAATGTACTCGGATATGCTGGTGTACCGTCGCTTGGCGGACAAATCCCACCGCAGTTTATACGCCAGTCTAGAGAAGGAAGCATCGCGCCGCCGCACCAACAAGAACGTGCTCGAGCTCCGCCCAACCATAAGCCATTTTCTTGTGTGGCTTCATCAAAAGCAGAAGGGCGAACTTGCGTCTGTTACCCTACCGAAGGATGGCCTCCCGACTTTTTACAGGGAATACAATGTGTTGGAAACGCTCCTGTTCCATATCTTGACGTGCTTGCATTCTGCTCCCGAAGACGTTACCTGGTTGTACAAGCAACAAGAACACTTATCGTTTCTTCAAGGCCTTTTTTCCGGCGCTTTCCCCCAGTCCAAGAAGCTAAAGTACTGGACGGGTAAACCGTCTTTTGTCGTCACCCGTAAAGACCTCGAATCATTCGTTAGCAACTTCAGGTCAGTGGCTGACGATTCAGGCTCCAACAATTCCGGCTTTTCAGTCATCCAAATGAGCATTCTTTCCCAAACTATGCAGTGTATCGCGTTGGCCTGCCCCAGTGTACTGGGTGCTCAGAACCTTCTACCGTGGCTACGCTCTCTCAGTGCACCTACCATCCTGCGAGCATGTGCCGAGCTCTCTGAGCTTTCTGATATCCCAGCTTTCGTGACGTCTGATATTCTACACCGGACTCCCATGGAGCCTAACGAATTCCACCTCCAGCTTGAGTTGTGGAACATATTTAAGGGCGACATTGCAATAACTTACCACTCCAAAACCCTCGCATCGCCTGTTCCATCTATACTCCAAAATCTTGCTGTTCAAGCTATCAACTGGAACTGCTCGGCCTTACCACAGCTCGTGGAGAAAGCCATTGCCTATTTCACCAGTACTCTGTCGGGGTATAAATTCAACATCTTCCATGTTGACTTCTGCAACGACTTCCTCTTTCTAGTTGCGTTTGCATCGATCAAAAATGGGCTTTCCAACCGCTCCATAGCCCCAATCATCAAAACCCAGGCCATTTTGGTGAAATACCTTACAAACAAGAAGCTCTCTCAAAAAGGATACATCGGAATTGTCTTAGCCATAAGTCACGAATCCACAGAAAAGGCGAATAAGCTTTTTGAAACGGCCCTCGCTCATTTCCCTTCGTACACATCGCATTGTGCAATCACAAAAATATACCTTTCGTCGACAGTGGAAGAGCTAATGCATCATTTTAACCACGAGATCAACCGGTTTCCGCAGTGTAGTAACGCGTGGTTGGTGCTCATCAAGAAGTTGATATTTTTCGAGCTTCTCACCGAGAAAAGATCCCAAAAGCTCCTTGTGGATCTTCTCAACTACTCCGGGCGTCTTGTCATTTCCAAAGAAATTATTCTTGATTTGCTTCTGCTGGTGAACACCATCCATGGAATAGAGCTTTTCATCAAAACGCTCTCGCGAGCCCAATTGTTTCTACCTTTTCGAAACACCATCCTTACTAAGTACATGCTGCTTCTCTATAAGTACAGCGACCAGCCTAGCATTTTTAAGCCCTTCTTAAACCAGTTGTCTCCTGGAGAGACGAATTTAAATGGCGCTAGAACCCTTTACCGGCAAATGCAATGGAAGTCGTCAACCACAGTTGGCATCATGTTGAATGGCGAGGTGAATCATCAGCCAGAAAAAATTTTTGAGCTTTATCTCCAAGAGTCAAAATTTGTTGCCCCAAACGAAGCAATTCTCAATGCATTATTGAGAGCTAGTCTCAAGCGACCATCGGGAAAGCCTCTTATATGGGGAGACTTGTTTGCATCTCAAATCGCAGTCCACGAATTTAAGCTAAACGTGGCGGAGAGCATGGCGAGCTTGAAATCTGTGCCTGGTCTTATAGTCCCCAGTGATAAACTTTGGAGAAGCTACATCAAGTGCCTCATTCAAGCAGACTATATACCTGAGTTGGCAGAAATCATACGATGGTGGGAGGAACTACAATTTCAGCCCAAGAAAAGCACCCTAGTTTTATTACTCCAAGGCCTTCCTCGGGAGTTCGTCGAAAGGCATATTAAGCACGCCCATGCAACACGCAAGAACAATGGTTTTCTTTTAGCATGGCCATGGCCCGGGAGTGAGGAGATTTGATGCACTGATATCGTCCCCAAAACATCCCCAACACCAAACCACATTTTGCATCGCTGCAGCCGGCGTTTCCGCCACTTTCTCCCCGCGCTCGGAGCCGATCCCTCGCGCTTAATCAACCGCGCCGAATTGCGAGCGTCCACTGATTAAATTTTTCGCGCGCATGAAAAACCAAAAAAGGGTCGAGCGGTTCTCCCTATATACATGTCAGAATAACGAATAATTCGAGGGCCTCAACGAGGGTAGGTTGGTTGCAAATGCAAGCTCAAATCTGGTTCCCTGCGGGGCCAGGCAACATAATTTTTTTTTGAATTTTACCTTTTTTTGTCTCACTCTTTTCAATTTATGAATTCGTTCTGAAGTTCACAACTTGTACTAGATTCGGCAAAAATAATGAGACAGTTGCAAACATTGGTAATCCCTAAAACTGCAGCCAAAAATCTGAAACATGCACAAACATGAATTTCCTTGAAATACTGCACACGAAATGG